>JAUTBT010081628.1:0-12838 GCA_032361225.1 Lepetodrilus schrolli | reverse complement strand
CCGTGGACTTTCCCCACAGAAGATATACGATACCATGTGATGATGGTATGGGAAGAATCCGCTGCACCTAAACACATCGACGGACGTTAAATCGCCATAATGAGCGTTGCTTCGAGGGTGTGCTATTAAATCAAAATCAAGAATAAAAAGGAAACAACAAAACAAAAAGAAGAAATAAAAGAAACCATTAAATAAAATAAAAACTTATATATTTTTTATTGTATTGCATTTACAGATGACGTTTCCTTGATGGCGGTGTTCTAGTACGAAGACGAGGGTCTCCGCCAATTAGAATGCCTCCGAGTCCTTTCCCTCCCAGAACACAGCTGTGACAACACGTGTATAATTAAGGGAAATACTGTCTGAGTTGTCAGCATACCTACATCAGTCTTTCTGTACTTATTGTACTCCGCGACGGATCACAGTTGGCGCGGGTCAACATGGCGGCGACACCGTTTCCGGTTCATTGGAATATGCGTGCGCACATGAACCGCGGACACATTCAGAAGCTATAGTTTAGATTAGGGTACATGTGGCTAATTCCGACCACTCTTGCATGCTTCTACATGAGAAAGGACCTCATTCCGTAACCAATCGTAAATATAACGTTCTGTAAAATGCAAGTGATTAGGGCACCTTTCAGTGTACTTGCAGACGTTTATACAACGTATATCGCAATGATGTATTTAGAAACTATATAGTTTGGGTAGAGACTACCTCTATGAAAATTCGACCACTGTCATTGGTCAGAATTCCCTAGACAACGTATTTTTATCAATTTCTGAGTAAATCTGACTACAGTCGCCTTGTGTGGATACAGACTATTCGTGGAATTATAGTGTATACTAAATTAATTTCTTTAGGCATTCTTTACTAAATTAAATATTGAATCATGCTTCATTTCTAATCAAAGTTGTTTTATGTACCTGAAACTGTATACACGCACGCGTTTAACTGAGTTGTAAACAAACATGTATTGTAATATATTTACGATATTTCTAGCAATTTTGATCGAATTTCAATAACATCCCACTAATTTCAAAACATACTATATGTATCTTCTAATTACAATACGAGATGTGAATATACTGACTCGGTGTGCATATTTCATAAGTGTTTTGAAATGGACAATCTTGGAATAAACATTACCAAAAAGAAATTGACCAAAAAAACATACAACACAATTATGACACGAATATGTTAAAATGTTGTTATGAATATACACATGTATGTATCCCTTTAGATGGTTCTCGTGTATTGCTTTGGCATTAAGTATACATAATGGATGTATGGCAAACGGCAAGATTAGTATCGTTTGTATCATGTACACACATTTTAACATTGTTCAGTCACTAATTGCATGTTTCTGATAGGTCTGACTATAAAGCCGCAATCGATCCTCTCGCAACAGATATACATGTATGCATAGCGAACATTTCTGATTTAATTATCGGTCTAGCATGTCAACCTTTCAAAGCAAGCCAGTTCTAAATTACAGATCATCGTAAAGGTCAATCCTTTAATGCAGAGGGTAACTGCTTGTTTAGCCAGTTGTCGTATAAAACGCCAAGTTCGACGGTGTTTGTCTTATCGCGGTAATAATAAACTTTTTCTTTCGTTTTCTCAACAATTTGTCTGAGATCCCGAAGATCGTCAACACGGTAGGTATTCGTGGAGAACGTAAAACCACGCCCTGCATCTTGAAGGCTGATTGGAAAAATAAACCCATTTGACGAAGGAATCCCTTCATAGTCTCATTCAAGAGAAAACACATTATCTGAGTAAATAGTGAAGTTATTCGCTTGTGTGAAGTGAAAACGTGATGATATTTTGACAGTTGTGTTGTTTGGGATTTTTTTAGATAAGGTTTTGGCATTAAGGCGAGTTTGGAAATAATATGTTTTCATTTCTCAGATGCAATAAATGCTGCTACTATTTCGAATTATTATCATAGGTGTTTCTTACTCATTTGCCAATATCTTGAATATACACATATACATCTGTGCATGTCACTCAGTGTACAGTCTTTACATTGTACATGGTTCATGGTACGTTGTACACCATTCTCAGACACATTTTCTCTACACATATAAACTGAACGTAGCGTATGAAATAGCAGTCACTGAGACTTCATGAGTCTAGAGGATGTATATCATAAGAATGTATCTGCAATTTAGACTTTAAGGCATACAATCACGGTTTGTTTTGTTGGCATATTTCATGGTCAAATGTATCTACACAAGTATATTGTGTGTGATATGTGAAACAATCCTGAAAGCGGTTCTAAACCCCAATTCAACATGTGCGTTGCAGCAGTTTGTCATATTCCAAAATAAACTGGTTCGCTGCTGGACGTGTTGCGACTACTGAATATCAATAGACAGTAGCCAAGTATAACTTCTGGAAAACCCTCCAACCACAACATAGGTTTTTATGTATCTCGCAACAGCTACATCTTCATCGCGAAAGTACGAGCTCGTAACTCGCATGTGGCCGACAAAAGTGATACTTACAAAGAAAGAGGCCGCGTAAGAAGAAGGAGAAAATGGTTTCCTTTTTTTCCCCGACTCGGACGCATATCTGGGTAATGTGTAAAAGCAAAGCCGCATTCGCATTGTGGCGCAGATTTGCGTGCATTCTCCGAGTACTGGCTGGAAGTTTTCAACTTCCTCTCTTCATAAACGTAGTCGCAATTCACACGGGGTATGAAGAATTACTGGCGTTCATAGAAACGTTGGCTGTCGCGATGTGAATTATCTTTCATGCCTCTCGTAGCCTACACCCGCTGGCATTTGGAACCATAGTGTGTGGGCCATATACCAATACCTATAAGCAGACTACCGCATGTACAGCTCGCTGTCTACAATGTACGTCCCAGGTGGCAGGGAGACTATATGACAAAGTAAGCATGGTATGTCTAAAAGCACACTGCGCCACGAAATCGAGCTATGCTCATACATACACGTAATATTTGCACCTCCGTACAGTAAAAGTGCAGTTGACCTTTTTGTGTTCGACACGCATTGAGGATAGTGAAGGGGATTTCTAATGAAAATGTACATAGTATAAGATAAACACCATCTTTGGCAACGTGTCCATTGTTTCACTGCGAATGTGGTTCTACCTTTTCAGAACGCTTTTCACATGATTTTTTTATTTGTTTTTATCAAGTTCCAATTTTTAGTTTTATCAAGTTCCAATATTGTTGTACGTTTCCACAGTTTTTTCTATATCGTCAGTTCCAAAATGATTGAACAGCATTAGGAAAAGGTAGAACCATATATTCTGTAATATTGTTGTACGCTTTCACAATTTTTTTTTATCAAGTTTCAAAATTTTGGAAAAGCATTCGGAAAAGATAGATCCCCATTTAATTCGCAGTGGAACAATGTACACAATGCAAAAGGTGGCGCTTATCTTATTGGTAACTACATGCATACATAATGAATTAAGGGTCACTTGCCATTTTAGACATATACATTTACCTCTCTATTATTTTAATAACGAATAATTTCCAAACATCTACAGGCTCCAGGTAAACTTCAAGATCTTGCAAATGCATTGGAAGAAGAATTGCACCTAAAACCTAAATCCGAAATTTGGTAGACAGCTTCCCCACAAAATATCTGCTGGCCCTTAATTAATTTTGTTGAGTATACATGTTCAAAGGAAATCCACTTTACCATCACAATCATTATATTATTATATGAAACACATGGCAATTGCCTATTTAACATCCGTCTGTGTAGACAGTGGGGACGTCACAATTCATGATAATCACCAATTAAAACCCACAAATCAACAAACCAACCAATTGAAACAATACTACAGATGTGTTGTTAAGCATACGCTCAGGAGTCACATGTACAAACAACATGATTGTGTATTCGCAGGTGCTCGAACTATAACAACTCTCCAGTTACATAAAGTGCGTGTTTATATGTTTACAAATGTAAATAATAACAACTTACACCAGTAAACAACACCATTAACATTGTTTTGTTGAACTTGAAAGTAGTGATAGTCACACTCAAAGATTAATTAGTTCCATGCATCCTTTCTTCAATTCATTCATTTTTACGTGATAGTAGACTAGGGAAGAACACACAAATCTGGTGATAGTCTGCAGTATATTGATAACGGAGTGGTTTTATGCCGTTGAACAGTTGTATGACGATGAACATTGTTGTGTGTAGTTCATCATCGACAATGAAAGGTGTACAATGCAACAAAGCCATAGAGGCTATCGTGCGAACATTGCAGTCGTAATGCTTGTTTGAACAAATGAATACTATACCACCACACGCATCTAGAGGGCATGTCTCAAAGTATTTATGGCATATATGTGTTCTGTAAGGTGGACCGTGAGGTTTGAAAACTTGTATAATTATCTTATTTATATTTATATTGTTCTGTTAGTGCGGTATTTTTTCTTGTTCTATTTTTAAAGTTGCATTATCGTCACAGGAGTGTAACTCACTGAGGTATTCAATAACAGTTATATTTCTCGGGCACACATGAAAAGGAATGCTAACTTTCTTATTCAAGTGGCTTTTGTCTAACACAATTTATAAATAATGCTCTTTGTTTACACGACATAGGTTACGCCAATAAGCTATATACAGATATCACTCTACTTATGATAATAGTATTATAATACCGTATCATATGTAAGGGTTTATCGGTGTCGACTAGATAATAATACCATCAGTACCGTTTACCCCCGAGACCACGAGTAAACTGGTTGACGGGCAAAGGCACGCAGGGTATGAATACTGTTAGAGACGGTATTCCTTGGTGCCGTGATATCGAGTGCAAAAATCACTTTGTTATTTCTGTGCTCATACCAGAAACTCTTATTGTCTGATTTTTACTGCAAGCTTACTATGCCATGCATACATGGTGCATATCTGTGTGTCGGGTGTTTTTCTAAATGTCGGCAATAGTGTTGGGCCACACACATGGTGTACACAGTCAGTTGTCGCGTAGAAAGACGGTTATTTATTTCATATACTAGTTATAGTCGTGCCAGGATCTTTGATGTTGATAATTCACTATATTGAAGTGAAAGGTATACATCACAATTATGTTATCGTCGTAGCGTACGACAGAGCCACAAAGTCGCTTAGAAAATTAATTAGATAATGGTGCGCATATTATGGCCATGTCAACTGGAAGTAGTTTAGACCTGGAATGCTAAAAACTCGCTTCCCTGGATTACGTAGAATATAGATCTATACGTGCGTGTTTGTGTGTATGTATGTGTGTGTGAGAGTATGTGTGTGTGAGAGTGTGTGTGTATGTGTGTGGGTGGGTGTGGGTGTATGTGTGTATGTATGTATGTGTGTATGTGTGTATGTGTGTGGGTGGGTGTTTGTGTGTGTATTTGTGTGTGTGGGTGTGTGTGGGTGTGTGTGGGTGTGTGGGAGTGTGTGTGTGTGTTTGTGTGTGAGAGTAACAGAGAGTGACAGAGAGAGAGAGAGAGAGAGAGAGAGAGAGGGGTACTATTCCCAAGTTTTGGCTGACATGCATGGAAACATTTTAAAGATCTAATATAATGATGAACCATCTGGTAGGGTAGATTTGATTTGTTAATACATTTTACACGAAAATTACATATGGAAATCGAATGGCAGTTGAGGGGGTTGCACGATTTGGCATTGGATTCATAAATAGCTGTGGATGTGTGGTGTGCGTATAGTCACGAAGTTTATTCCACTGTTAACTTTCAATATTAATATATTCTTAAATTACCTTTATAGGAAAATGACTGTCTGAAGTATTGATATGGAAACATTTTCCACCCCACTCTTAAACAAAATTCTTAGATCCACAATGCTCCTGTTCCACCCAAGCGCGAATGGGTACCCGGTAGGATGAGATGGAATGGACAATGTAAACCTTCTAGCGCCTTAACTGGTAGTTTTGGCCTCAGGGAGTTGAGAAGGTGAAATGAATGCACAAAGATCTACTGACCTGGGTAATACTGTAGCGCTGTGAGCAAGCTTTCGAACATGGATTTTGCCCAATAGAAAAAAACGCATTTTATTATTATTATTATTATTATTATTATTATTATCTCTAGACCACACAAGCTCTACACTTATTTTAAATCGCTTCACTAGCTTTTAAAATTTGAGCCCAAGCGAGTTTGTTCAATTAACTTTGCTCGACATCTCGGATAATGAACGTTTGTAAATAACAAATGGGATTCTGTTAGGAAGGAATGCAATAAAACGCCAAGCTACATGATAGGCGGCGTGTACGGAAATTTTCAAATGATATTTGTATGTACGAGCTATTTGTAATGGAAATAGAAGAAATTCCACAAAGCTATCGCATATCTCTGTCTTAACAGCATCACAGTTTACAGCTAACATAGATTATATATATACTATTCCACTCTTCCACTCTTCACGGATAGCATTATCCACTGTATACACTACATACTAGTTATTATATATAAATGACTTTAATTATTGTGCCGTATATATTACAGTAATCTATGCAGGCGTGTGTGTGTATGTGTGTGTGTGCGCGCGCGCGTGTGTGTACGTGTGTGTGCGTGCGTGTGTATGTGTTGTTGAAGTTTCATGAATAAATTATAAATGTTGGCGTCATTCGAGCTGATTAGAATCACCACAATAACAATAATAATAAACGTAATAACATTCACAACTATATAACTAGTACTGACACACTGCCAATCATTATCTTCACGTTCATGGGTTTAATATCGCATACGATATAAAAAGCAATCATCAAATTCAGTCTACCGGAGTATGGTAATTTTTATTAGAATGAATGGTACAAATAACAAAGACCCATATGGGTTATGTCTGTACGAGAGTTAATGTGTTTTAATTATATATATTATATATATAACACCTAAAGACCTAATTTGTATTTATGTCTATCTGTATATCTATATTAGACATATATATGGTCTAACTAAATGTAATCATATACTTTACTGCTTGGTTATATTGTACTTTAAAATTAAGTCAAGAGCTGATGTTAGAAGTGCCACAATATACTTCATACCACAATGTGCAAAGATTATATCGTTCCCATAACGCTACGAACTATTGTTTAAAGTAGAGACATAAATTGTCCATTGGCTCCACAATACAACGGGTCAATATTTACTAACATATTATCTCTATCCTGTTTAGACATGTGAAAGTGCCAAGGGCGTCGAAGGCTGAAGACCTATAACATTATAACTGGCCTGCTTTGTGTATAAAGTTATCAAGGAGTATTATATCATATTCATTTCCGGGGGTCATTTAGAGGGTAATCTTGTTAACTTGACGAAACGTACCGCTCGAGGTGAAGCTGAAATGAAAATCTTAGACAGACACACGAGGTTATAGCAAATTAACTGGATCAGGATTCCAATTTAATTTCTAGTTTTGCCGGTATCGGTTGATGGTTACTAATAGTAAAAGAATATGTAACTTAAACGAAAAAAATGTAAACAGGAGCAAGCACAATATCCTAGAACACACACGCGCGCGCGTGCGCACACACACACACACACACACACACACACACACACACACACACAAAATGTTGCACCACCGTTGAGATATTCAAGGAACAATTGTTAAATAAATAGAAGAAGAAAAATTCAATGAGAAATAGATTTACTAGATAGTAATATATGTGTACCATATAACCATAGTTAATGCAATATTTGCATATGAAAATGTAATATAATTAAATAATAATCATTCTTTTGAATAGATTTGCAGTGTATACATTTAAAGCAGATAACACGTTCTGGAAATAAATCAATTTACGAGACTTAGTGTGTTAGTGTATAATATTAATTTTATTGCAATAAATGTACATTTAAATTTGCTTATCACTGACACATACATATTAATTACCATTATGCATGGTTTATCATAAAAACATATCACATGTTTTGGGACATATAATCTGATATCATATATAATGATCTGTTTGATCTCCTGTCTGTTTACTCATTTCCACCCAACATAATATATTTGAATACACGATCAGATGTCCATATATATGTATAAGATAATCACCAAAGCTTAGAGAATTCGATGAAATATCAATAGTTGTTCAGGATTACTTTCAGATCAAGAAATGGATAAAATATCAAATATCACGATTGTAAATACTAAATTGAGACTATAAATACATCAAAGATAATACACAGGATATCGTTTCTTGAAGCTCTCGTATCCACTATGAAACCACGCGCTTTCGTATGTTCCCGATCGCCACGTATGAGAGATTGCTACGAGAGCGTTATGGTCTCGTAGTAGATATGAGAGCTTCGAGACACGATATCCTGTGCAAGGTAACGTTGTAGTGTTGCATCGTTCCGTCCAGCACTTTACAGTATATTGACATTTGTTTCCAGTGTTGCCAATACATATGCTACAGGAAGCATTGTCATTGATTCATGAAGCCATAGGTTAAACAAAGTCAGTTTTCCCATACTTCCCCACACTGGCCCCTGTTGCACAGAACGATCGTAGCCCTACGAGAGTCGTAACGTCATAATAATGTATATGAGTTACGACTCTCGTAGCTCTACGATCGTTCTGTGGAACAAGGGCCTGAATGCTAATCTTCATAGTAAGGACATTGCCGCAGGATAATATGTCGATTGTGTATGGAGGTATTCGTGTCTTGAAAGTATCCAAAACAATGGTACAGAAAACACCTTCCCGGCATCTATGTCTAAAGATGATAGATGTAGACCCTGGACCCTGGAAGTCCTTTCCGTGCAACAACATCACTCATAGTACGTAGCAAATACATTGCCAACTGCATAGAATGTCGGCGTCTCATACACAGCAGACGCGTAATTGTCTTTCTCCGGATCCCAGAGGCACCTGCTGGAGTGATTCACTTGCTGGTCCTTCTTCTCAACCACCGTCACGTAGGCCACGATCTTGTACCTTGACAGTCCCGAAGACTTCACACGATCTTTAATGACATCGGCCAAGGTTTTGCTCAGAGAAGGAAAGCTGTTCGGATCGTAGTGCTTCCCCGTGAGGTACGTCTCCAAGATGCTGTAGATCATCTGCTGACATGCCTTGATTGAGAATTTCTGGTCTTCCTCCGGACCGAGTTTGTAGGAGTTCTCGTATGTGACTTTTTGCGAGATTGGGAGGCCGAAGGTTCTGGACATGACCATGTTACGGAATCTGCTTCTCAGGTGGCAGTATCTGAGCTTGCAGCTGTTATCTGTTTTACTGCTGCTTCTGAGCTTGCAGCTGTTTTCTGTTCTACTGCTGCTTCTATCGCTCATTCTGTCTGACCAGACCTTTCTGGTCATCTTTCTGGGCCCTCCATCTGTACTGGACATCGTGGTTAGCCTCGATGAGAACAATTTCCCAGCCCTTTCAAAAGTTCACGTTCCAAAAGTGGAAGCAAATTAAATGAGATGTATTTCTTGACAATCTGCGTAAGTTGAAAGGTTCCAGAGCATTTCAGCTTCAAATCAACTGATTGGGTTCTTTGTCAAAGGAGGCAGTCAAATTAGAGTCAATAACCGATTCTCACACTTGAATCCTGAACAGTTCATGTCTGTTAATATTGTTATTCTCTCTTGTCGAAGCTTTACGAGAATATGGCATCCGTTGTCGTATTTCAATACATTCGAGGTGTAAATTACGTTGTCTGTCAAATCAAAACTTTCTCCTTGTTATGTGACTGTCAGAGGAACACGCCCACCACAATGTATGTACTTCACATTTTCGTGAACCACCCCTGAGCGTTGAACGCGATCACACAAACACGATCCGGTCTATCCGATAACAACAGAAATGCCCTCTCACTCAATATCTTTGGTCGACACCTTCCCAGAATGTCTCTCATTCGATGATAAAAATTCAGCACTCACTTAACAGTAAAATCCGTATCGTCTTTCCTCTAAACCTGTAGGGTAAATAGTGCGACACCACGGTAGGGTAAATAGTGCGACACCACGATCCGTTAAGTGGCCTGTCCACTTGTGGGTAAACATAGATATAATATACCCGACGTGGGTTCATGCATGAAGAGGTGTGTCTAGCGTATACGTGAGCACATTGCGCAACTGATTAGGATGCTTAGTTTTGTATAATGATGTCATTAGATTTTTAGATTTTTATTTTTCAAAGATGCACGCAGTCTTCCCTTTGAACTGTCCTACCAAAAAAAAAATACACCGACACGACTGTCAAGCAATAAACACTTACTAGGGGTTTGTTTTTCAAGTTTGTACAGATTCTTTCTGTGACGTAAAGCACCTTTTGGTAAAGAAAGAAACGTATTATTAGGGGTCATATAAAGATAATGCCTCATTTACTTTCAAGGTTTAAATACAATTTGATGTAACTAATACAGGTGTAAGCATAGTTAGACAAGGTTATGCCCCCAAGAACTGTTTGATCTCTGCAAATACAAAGAAAACAAAGAAAAGCCACATAGACAAAAATAAAACGAATTTCACGAATTGTAATTACGGTCACCGGTAGTTAAAAATATATGTGATTTAACGCTCTCCTTGCTGGATTAGGCACATGCACAGCTCTTTATGGCATCTCCGGTTGCCATCAGCAGGGAGAGGGTTAAACAACACCTATTCTCATGAAAGTACAAACAAGACAATTGCCAAGACATAAATAAGTATAGACTGTACATCATGAGAGGGGATTAACAAACAGGATATTACTTAATATTTTATCAAGCCTGTTCTCTCTGTCGTCATTTTACATAGGAAACTAATAAATAGTCACCGCCATAAATTACAGTAGAGTGGGAAATGAATCATAATAAACTGTTGTTGGTGTACACACACAATTTTTATGACTTCGGATTTATTAATTCGTTCTTGATATGGGAGTCTAGATATATTTGCATTGTAGTTAAGCTATACATTCTGAATACCTTATACAGAGTAAATTTAGCTGTATGTTATTATATCAAGAATTTCCAAATGTCTACAAGCTCGAGGTACTCTTCAAGAACTTTCAGACACATTGGGAAAAAAAATGGCACCAGATTCCTCATACTGAGTTTCGCAATTTGGTAGACAGATTCACCCATATATCTTCCGGTCATTAATTTATTTTGTTGAGTATATAACTGCCAGTTTGGCAATGAAATGTACGTGACACCATTCACACACCTAAAATTGCACGTACACACATACACACACACACACACACACACGCGCGCATGCATGCATATGTGCATACATACGTACATACACGCGCGCGCACACATACACACACAGGTACATATAATTATCACATGACAGGAGTTTGGGAGTGCAATAAATCTATGCTATAAATATAAATATTTATGTGCGGACATATTTACAGTATAATGTGGTGAACGTACAAAAAGACACTTGAAAAATTAATCCTTTGTCAACAAAACATCATGGAAGGATAATCTCGTATTCACATTTGTGTACTATTACAGACTAGGTCTAACATAAAAGGACAACTGTACCTACAAAGCAATGCAGATATGTACATTTAGAAAAACTGAGAACACGAATAGGAAACTATTAAGCTAGTCGACTGCATGCATAATATATATCATATAATAATACACGTTAACGTGTAATCGTCATTTTATTATGAATTTATTTTTTTAAAGTCGGTTTAGATCCGCTTTCAAGATTCTTTCACTTTTATCACGGCTTTTCATCTAAAAAGAACAACACTGGACTACTGTAAGTGCAGTTTTAACCCTCTCTATGAAGACTACCGGAGATGCCCTTAACACCAGTGTCTGTGCTTAATCAAGCAGGGAGAGGGTTAACAGTTTCTGAAATGGGAATACTAACACCTGTAATGAATATTGTCCACGGTAGAGGTTAATAGCTTTTACGGTACATCCGATCTGCTATGCATTTAATAATCTATTAACAATGCAGATACATTAGCAAGGGTCGGGGTCTCGTACCTTTATACAGCACAATACGCGTGTACTTATTAACCTCCATGTAAATAGCATAGTAGTATCCCTCAGCAGGGGAGATTGCCAAGGCCAAACTTAAAAACTCTAGACCTGTTACAATGCTTATTAAATTTATCTAGTGTTTTCATCTATTTTTTTGCATGTACATCGTTTCATACATGTTTATTTCCACAGTGTAGAGGCGCCAAGAGCAAGTATTGCGAATGGATTAGGCGCATAAATACGCATGATTATTATTATTATTATTATTATTATTATGGACCAAGGTATTAATTCTATAATACTGGGGGAGTTCAATGAGTGGCATGAATAAAATCCGAAAAGAAGGCAGATAAAATTAAGGACTTATTTTGGATTTAATTCGTGTATGCTAGAGGTTAAATTGCCTATCCACATCTGTGCGATTTGTGAGATATGTCATTGCCTTAAAACATTTTGCAGGATTAATCACAAGCATGTTGCTCAACATGTCATCTGCCGTTGCCTCCAGGTGGAACAAGGTTAAACATACCATCGTGGCATCGAATTCTCCGAGTTGATCATTATGCGACAGCAATGTGGCGGGGAAAAAACATCGTTACCAAATCAAGGGATACACAGCTTCACGTGTTATTAGAACTCACGGGTTCATACTGCTAATATTGCAATGGAGATATCAGAGCGATGTACAAGATAGGCTATACACAGTCTCTAGTCGTACCTATATTGTATTAACTGTGGGTATACTGCATTATACGTAGATATTTTACTGCTCAGGTATCGTTCCTCGAAGCTCTCGTGTATATATATGTTACAGCCAATGTCTAAAATCAGGCAATGTGTCAAATGTATTAAATGTTCAGTGAATTTCAATTCATTCAAGCAATGTTTAACA
>JAUTBT010081617.1:0-12839 GCA_032361225.1 Lepetodrilus schrolli | reverse complement strand
ATGCATTTTAATAAACATAAACTGTCACTTGATAATATAAACTTGTTGCAAATATAGTACAATGCCAATGTTTTGCAATACTAGTCTTTTGCATGCTTTAACAAAATAATCATTTAGCGACTAATTTGGGAGCCATGGCGACCTAATTTTGCATTTCGTGACCAGTATTCACTTATTTTAAGTGTTTCTGGATCTGCAGGAGTCAAATTACTCCTTGGAAATTTTTGTAACTTTGAGGCCTGTGCTATCAAATGTACACGTAACACTGACCATAACGGAATTTAATACCTATTGGGGAAGTTAATCGATTCATTAACGAAAGTATTTGATAAAACCACCTTAGTTATAGTGGACCATTGCTTATAATGAAACTCTAAGAGTGAGCACATACATCACGTGATCATGACTGTTAAAATATGGAGCAGCAGAGATGTCATGTCATCTTCATCACCGTCAAACACCTGCTAGGGTTCAAATTAATTGTAAATGCTTTCAGGTTATTCCCGGATCGTTCTCGCTGTACAGCTGGTGCGGCTCGGATATGGCTTTCAATAAGTTATAAAAGTATGAATGCATATGAGAGTATCACTCGGCTGTACGATTACACAAGCTTACGATATCTTACATTGATTTTACATTGATAGTCCACACATTACCTGAATGCTCCATTTGGATTATGATACTACTCATAGGATTCACATACCGGAATTGATTCATTATGTGATAGAATTTGTTAAAGTATTGTTTATTGTTTTCATTACTGCAGAATTATGATGACTGATGACAGTTCCTGTGTTATGCTATTGTTGATTCCATATTATCTGAATGCAATAACAGCAATAAAAGTCGATGGTCTGTTGGTAAAAGACGTACACAAACCATAACTTATTTTTCATACGATAAATCAACACAAGATCGAATCGAAATTGAAAATTATTGAAAATGTGCACATACAGGAAATTGGAATTTAGAGTACATAACATCAATTAGAAGACGGCGTGAACCCAGAATCTAAATAAGTTTGTCGACTGCTTTATTTTAACATGCTGAGGTCAGCATAATGTTATAGATTATCTGATAGGATACAATTATGGCATTGGGATGGTATAACAACCTGAGTACATAAACATCGTGCCAAGTTTGTATCAAATACTTAGGTAAAACCTCATACTATTCCCTCTGTTGAGTGTGTATATACATGAACATAGAATAAAGAAAATATCGCATTGAGAGTTCAAGTTATTAAAAGATTTTCAAGGATAAACAGTATGTGGGCTGTCTTTAAACCCCTCGACATGGCTTAACACACCCTCGTATAGCCTTGCTGAACCCCTTCAAACTATAACCACAGGTAATCACAGACATAGTCTACATACGTATCTGATTAGACAAACTATTGTGTTTTGCAAAGCGTGGAATTTATAATGTACGGTCACAGCTAGGTCTAGACATTTTGGACTCTGGCAAACGAAAACAATGTCAGATAGTGTTTAACAAAATGAAAATGGCCGTTACTGTTTTAGTCATAATTGTTAAACCGTGTTTATGACACTGTCAACTGCAATAAATTATATTATTAATAATATTATATTGTGATTATGAATATACATCAACTAAAGGTAAAGCTATACGTTATTAAAACGTCAATTCGGAATAACTCGGAAGCTTTTTATTGCAAGCTATTGAATACATACATGCAAGTATGCACCTGGATTTTTTTCTGCAGTTCAAGCAATTATTGCAGTTCAATATGATAAATCGCGAATGAATGGCGGTTTACGTACCCTTGTACGCTCCCCACCCCCCACCACCAAAAAAAAACCCCATTATGTCATTGCACGATACGAAAATGCGATTATACACGTTTTGTTTCATTAATCCAAGCTGGACAGAGACATTGATCGCTTGGCAATACTATTAACTTACTAATGCTGACTTGTAAAAGACTGCATACAGTACAGATCTTAAGACGGGTGCCGTGTTTCAGCATGACCGTCCGTGATTCCGCCAGTACCCACTGTGTAGGCCGAGGTATGCCGTAATACGTGGGTATGCGTGGTATACCCTTGGACAGTATTGTGGCCATGTTGTTATTTTTATGGTTTCTCCCTCCAAGTTGTATAAAGAACGAAAGAAAATGTTCGTTACATAAAATTTGACGTACAAAAGGTAATTGGATGATAGATGAATTGAATACACGCGCTCACGAGCGGACATGATCTCGCACGCACGCACGCACAAACTCATACACGTGTATACAGATCTCTCTCTCTCTCTCTCTCTCTCATGCGTTAGTGTCTGTTTGCGTAAGTATGCATACTATAGTATAGTATATATAAATATATAAGTATACCTAATTTCCCATGACCAACTTAATAACATACGCTTTATTTTGTTTGAGTCTATTATGAATTACGTTTTTGTTAATTTTAACTATAAAAAAAAATAGAACAATGTTTGTCACACATTTAACATTACGACAATCTATAATATAGATAAAGGTAAGTTGTGTTTACATAAGAAATCATGCATCCTGTCTCTGGCATTAATGTTTACAGTTGCTATTGTTTTTATCCCTTACTGTGCACTCTTTATTGATATATCACTGTTATTTTGTCGACTATGTAAGTCAAAGTGCTTCATGAATGTCAATTTCACCCCCCGTTGTTTACATCGCTGCCATTGGTGCGCCTATCAACATCGCGGTAACCAATCGAAGCTGGGCTGTTATTTATGCCCGTTTACATTGTTGCTAAGCCGGGGTTTATTCACCACGAGGGTTATTTATGCCTGCTCAATGAGTTTGACCCGCAGTTGTGACACGGGGCCTATTCGGAGGGGATACGCGTGCATATTATACCCAAACACATGTAAATAACAACAAGTAGGCCTACTAATCGCCTACTTTCAAATACAGTTATCAGTCAGTTCGACTGATCATCTCAGCCTGTTGTCATTCTGCCGATCTTGGATTTCATGGGATATCTTTGGTATTTCCTCGACGCTACAACGATACCGGTCCTTTCCCCCACAGCTGATTGCGAGAGAAACGTCAACGCGCTGGATGAAATATTTTGAAATAGACGACTTCGTCTAGACCCGTCATCACAACTCACTGAAATTCATCAATTTGTAAGTACAGACGTTTTTTCTTGGAATTTACAAAAGCTCGTTACTCGTTACAAAAGCTCGATTTATAGATCGGCATGGAATGCTAAAACATTTAAATCCTGTTATGTTGTGATTGGGAAACGGCATGTTTAGACTGGCTCCCGTATAGGCGCTAGCGTTGGGCGGGATTTCTATGTGTGTCTGTTTAAGCATGTCTTCGTACTATATACATGCAAGCCTCTAGTGCATTCTTCAAGGGCACCAGTGAAAAGCGACAGTCACTTCATACATCACTCTGGAAACTGAACAACGTTAGTACTTACTTATCGACGACAGCTTGAAATAGATCAAATGAAGATCGAGTAATTGTCTTATTGTAGATCGATATGCATGATGTCTTACGACATTATAACGTAATCAAATGAATTTACATAATGAATATTTCATATTCTTGTATTTGATGTCTCTATAGTGGCGACTGGCATGTTTTGTTCTTGATGGGTACCCTCACTGCATTTGTGCATTTTATTTGTCACATTATATAATAATACAACTTTTGAAATACTAGTATGCCCATTGTTATTGACGGTTATCGTTATAAGCACAGTGATGTCATACTAATTGTACCGGCACTGTCTCACTTCACTGCCAGAACGATCTAAATCATAGGTTCTATGAACATTACGTCATTACTATTGATTTAAACTAATAATTATTCGTAGGTAACAGACCCTAGCAGTATATAGTTTGCCAGTTTCTTTGACTGTAATTAAAGGACTAGGCTAGGGAGATTTTGCCTATCAAACAACGTTAAGCGATATCGCGTTACACACACGCGATATTGTACTTGAGAACCTA
This sequence comes from Lepetodrilus schrolli, assembly GCA_032361225.1. Lineage (NCBI taxonomy): Eukaryota > Metazoa > Mollusca > Gastropoda > Lepetellida > Lepetodrilidae > Lepetodrilus > Lepetodrilus schrolli. The sequence continues at coordinate 8,870 of JAUTBT010081617.1, read as the reverse complement.
CAGGAATGCTACTATAGTGTGTCCAGTTGGTGCGTTTATCACAAGACTGGAGCATTTTTAGCAGAGCTAAGCAACATTTAACTGACCCTTAAATGTTATTCAGTGAAATCATGCAATATTGCTTAGATGTATACATAGAACACGCACACTTGCATCTATTATTGTTATAATAATAATAATAATTTATATAGCACAACAGCATGTACCAGGGCATGCTAGCCGCGTTAATTTATTCCAATAAATATTGCACAATATCAACACGTTTTACGTTTACGATATATGTTAGCATCTGTATTTTATATTATAACATATTAATAGTTCTTCACATGCTTAGGTGCAAAAATAATGTTTGTTTGCGATTTATTATTAGTACCATCCCGAATGATTACATAGTAATGGGATTAATGTGTACATAAACATTTTACATTACACATTGTTTTCTTCGACTTTGGCTTTAGGGAAACAAGACAAAATACGATTATGCACACACATTCTACCAATCCCACGAACTATCCCTGTTAAAAAACATACGAGGTTAATACAAGTAATTTCTCTCTGGACATAGGTATCATTGGTGTTAAACAACCTTGTTTAAGATCCCATAGAAAACAACATTAAAGGGAGGGTCATGGAACCCCATTAATAATTGAATATATTCACTCGATGCTTGACATGTTATTGCAATGCGATGAAGGCGTATCTGTTCATTTGCACATGTCATAATATTGATCAGGAACTCATGAAATCAATGCGCATTACCAACAGTAGGCCAAGCTGACCATGAAATTGATTTCCTCTAATTGATTTGATAATGTCTCCAAGAAGGGCACCCGTGTGCGCGATCTGCATATCTGAGACAAATGTCTTGCAGTCTTATAAAAACAATGGCTATTAGAAGACAATGGAAAATTAATGTATGTCATAAATCGTAAATAATATTTGAAAGAAATATGTGCATAAAATTAGTATATAGTTTAGCCCTGCAGTGGTGTTGCATTTATTTATTTGCTTTGTTAATGTTTGTGTTGTTTAAAATATTTAAAATTCCTGTGTGTTGACTTTCAGATTACAGTTTGCAGAGCCAGCCGTCAAGACGAAGTTCCCACACAATTACGCTCAGCCCACCCCAGCCAATATGCCTGGGCTGACCCGCGACCATTTGGCCACAAAACTGAGGCAGAATTGGGCCGCCAAACACCCAATGGATATATGTAGCGGGGGAGGAGTGAACCTAGACGACAGTCTAACCAGTTTAAGTTGGCTCCAGAACCTCAACATCATGAACATTACGTCTCCTACACCCCCACCCAGTCCAGGGCCGAACGACAGTGCTAACATGGCTTTCAAGTACCATAACAATAATAATAACACATGTCTTGTCACTACAGTCCAACCGCCAAAAATAGACCACCCGCTCAATGTCGCCGTTCCTGATCCTGCTCCAATTTGCATTGGTTACGGTCAGGACACTATAGACTATAAGACAAATCCCTACGTGAAGCCACCTTATTCGTATGCTACTCTTATCTGCATGGCGATGAAAGAGACACGGAAGAACAAGATCACCTTGTCTGCCATCTACAACTGGATTACCGAGAATTTCATGTATTACAGGATGGCCGATCCAAGTTGGCAGGTGAGACTATTTCTATTGTTAAAGCTAATTAGTTTCCTCTCATAAAAAAATAAACCACATCATGTGATATCATGATGGAATAATGAAACAAACACAATTTTTGCACATATAAGTTTAGGCAAGGACTACAGTACAACTTATTCGTGAAACGCAGGCATGACCTCCACATGAGCATTGTAGACCAATAGCTACTACTTGTAATACTACTACATAATTAATATCATAGCATTAGTATTGGATTACTTGACGGATAGAGATAGAATGATGGACTGCAGATATGTAATCAGTAATGTATTAGGAGACCCTCAGCTATTACAATAGTTTACTTAACATACTTTGATCATCTGAACCTGGTCGGGCTCAAGGGCAATTTATCTCAACTTCATGAAATCCGAAAGACAGCATTTTAATAATAGTAATATCTGTGAATTGAAAATGGATACTATCAGAACAGATCGAACGGTGCAGGTATATAAACGTATATTGTAATATAATTTACCTGTGTGGTCATATAATGGCAATATATATAAAACTGCGTATCAAGTATTTTATATGTTCATTTCCACATATTCCACCTAAATCCTTTTCCATAGTCTATAAAATGATACATTGCGGTTAACGAGTAACTACAATATAAAAGTGGGGAAATAAATAAATAAACACTTCTCATTATTAACGTTAAATTACACAACTGTGTTTTAAAATATATGACTGAACACGTTCACTTGTCATTCAAACGCCTTTGTTTTGTTGTTGTTTTGTTTCCTTCTACGCCGAGTTTACCCCATACTGTGTGTGCAACGTCGTGGTGGACACGTGAATAACTGACGTGAGGCACATTCTAAACCCCAATCAATACCTTGATTAGTTGATCAATATCGTGAATGAAACAAACATTGTTCTCTGGTAATTCCCTCAGTAGACGGGAAGGAGTGGGACAACATACAATATGCAGAACGTGAAGTTCTCGTGATTATGTACTGTGTCTTTCAGCACGATCCCCACGTCAAGTCTTCTCTGACTATGTTTGTAGACATACACGTACATAATAGAGAAACAACCGAATGGAAATGAATATACTTTACTGTGGTACTGAATACCAGTATATCATAGATAGTATATTGCTGGTCTTAAACGTGCACTACTTGGCGGTCCAGAATGTCTAGGAATTTCTCGTGCTGATTGTTATTGTTATTATTATTGTTATTATTATTATTATTATTATAAGGGGGGGGGGCTTATCTGTTATATTTTATATGATTTGGTTATTGAACATCATGTTTGTGAAACCTGTGATCATTTCTATTGATGTCTATCAGACCGACTCATGACCAAGGGTCAAATGGAAGTGACCTAGCTGATATTGTACTTCTCAATTATCGTCTTTATCAGCGTTGTCATGGTTATGGGATACAAGTATTGTTTCTTTTCACACGTATTACAGGGAAGATGAAATAGAAACCTTGGCAATAATTGTGTTCTATTTACAATAACTGATGATGATGGCAGAGTATGCGAAGTTGAAACTACTTTCATTTTGTCACGCGCGCGTGTGTGCGCGTGTGTGTTGGGGGAGGAAAGAGGGGGGTAAACTACATCGGGTCAAGACCAGAAGTGCGATACCTACGGTCAAAGACAAAAGTAGTCACCACATACTAAGATCCCTATCTCTAGAGCTACCGGTATATACAAACTTGGGATCTAAAACTACAGAGTATATCCAGATAGTTAATACCAGTATACGATTTCCGGATGTGACCGGTAAGTGCCTGTCTTAACAGTCCGTGAAAGGAAATCCTTAAGTTGGACACTAGTAGTTTGAATATTAATACTGTTCAAATTATTATTTTTAATGCCTTTTCCCAAGGAAATGTGTTTCCGAAATCGTATTATACATTTCCTTTTCAGAATTAATATATTTACAATTCACATTTTCTAATCAAATGTGTTTTATTTCCAGAACTCCATTCGCCACAATCTATCGCTCAACAAATGTTTTGAGAAGGTCCCTCGCCGGAAGGACGAGCCTGGAAAGGGAGGCTTCTGGAGGATCAATCCCGAATACAGTGACATGATAGAGAACGGTATCTTTAAGAAGAGGAGAGGGAGCCGAGACTCCTGTCCAGCCCCTCCCTGCAAGAAGATCAAGAAGGAAGACGATCCCTACAACACGAACAGCAGATCTCACCGAGACGATAAACTTCTCACCAATGGCTCTGTGATCCATTTCAATACTCACGTCGACGAGGATGAAGATCCGGCGTTAAAAGGCGATTTCAATTGGACCTCAATTCTAAGCCAAGATATAGAAATCGCAGGAATTAAAATAAAAACGGAACAATTGCTCAACGACGATTCCGATGATGGTCCATTGGTTGCAATGAGTCCACCGAGTTCAGAATCGAACTCAGACGATTTAGGTCTCGATGATTTACTATCGCACACGGAATTTAACGAGTCCGACTTTCCGATGGATTTTACGAACAACTGTCCTCTAGATTTGACTGTCAGTGGTACGGGTATACGTGCTCCTGATTGGTGGGGTGAGAGCTTCAACGGACGCAGTTTGAGTGACATCGGCAACACCAATAACAGTCGCTTGTCAACACCTGTCCATCACCCGGCGTATGATGACCACATCAACTGGGATGACGGCCACAGTGTAGCAGACCTTGCTAGTGCTTTTGACGTTGATAATCTGTTTGACATCGAAAACATTCCAAGTCCGAGGTTGTTATGAAATATCGTTGATCATTGACCATTTCAGCATTATCATTCATACATGTATGACTCGTATATCTGAAGGCGTTCATCTAGTAACGGCTTCATTAAAAGAAATGTCTCATCTGTTCACAACAATACCATTAAAGCTCGCTGCTGAGAATTTCTGTAAGGAACATGGGCTTATACCCGAGTATGTTAGGGGAGGAAAACCTGGAGTAACTATCTTCGGTATTACTGGTTCCAAACACAGAAGAGGTGCCAAATATTTCAGAGCTTTTCTGGGGTTGTTTAACGGTTGTCATTTTGTAAATAGCAAATCTATTCATATCAATGTGAAACGTACAATATTGTCGTTGAACTGCTCACATCTTGCGTTGTAATCAACACTCTCGGTCAGATATTATAACTTGAAATAGACTTATTAAAGCGCTAAATAATGTCATGAAGAATTCAATTTGGGAATATTTAATCATAAGACATAATTAATCTATATATTACTAAGATTTTGAAGTATCAATACTGATCGTTCATGCTAGATGAAAACCAGCGCAATAGCATCAACCATTGTGTGTGCAGTTAAGTTCTACATATATTTATTCATTGTATAAATGGTATTATTTATTTAATTGTTGAATGTGTATGCGCGTATGTATGTATGAATTTGTATGATCATACAGGCCCGTCATGAATCCGTCCATATTTATACAGGGTGTGATATTTTCATATTGTTCGTTGTTTTTATAAATTATGCATAATAAATGCAAATACGATGTAAACATGAGCATTGGTTGACTTAGTTGAATATATGTTTTTGTGACAAATAGTTCCCTGGAATTTCAAATAGTTATAGTATAGTAAATACCATGGCAAACACCCATCTAAAAATGCAGTATTCATTACTGTCTTATAATATTCATGTATTGGACTATTGTTTTTATCAATGTTGATTACGATTTGATAAGTATATACAAATAAGTCTATTAATTATATTTAAATTTCAATATTACGAAGATCTGAATGGGTAAGACACATTCGTGGCAGGCCCCAGTGCCACACCCGCAAGATAGCATTTAACAATAAGACCAGTACATTGCAATTTTGGGTATTCAAGTATAAACATACCTTTTTAATTATAAGACGTATATAACATATATCATATACATGTCAATTACAATGCAACTCTTTGGTGACAACATGTTTAAACACATTACCATAAGCCCAAGGTAACAAACATTTAATATACAAAGTATTAGCAAACATAATAGTTAGAATACAAGTTTTGATATCAATTAAATAAAAGTGTTACATTACGTAACAGACAATTTTTGCATTGCTAATTGAAACGATTTATTGGAGCGACATGGGTAGTAGTTTATTAATTAATATACGATAGCTTTCCAATTACATATAATGTTATAAAAACCACATGGTACATAATTATATTTTTTCATTATAACATTCATTGTAAGCTCAATGCTCTAACTACAAAACCCTGCTCAAGATGTTATTGTATATGATGCATAAACACCATTGTCCTTTCAAAAATATTTTTTACAATTCAGAGTGGAAAGGTAATTTAAACATATATTTAAAAATACTAGTACATGTATACCAAATATATAAAGCAGATCACAGTTTACCAGTACTTATGACGTCTACAATATGTAAACGATACGTCTGTACCGGATTTACTATGTCATGATATCTTATATTATTTGTTAACATGATTCTACTTGTTGGGTTCATTCATGGATACAGAACTAATTTCCTTATAACTATATCTAGTCCTTGACAGTATATTGAATACCGCGAATATGATTAACATATCTTACATTGTAAGCTAACCGAACTGTGTAGGTAAAACTTTTCTTCGATAGATAGCTATTACAGCGTTATTAAATAAATTCATTTAGTAATAGGAAACCATATCTGTATAATAATTACGTATTCTAAATCGAAAAGTCATTTATCGACTATTATTCGCTAGCCGGGTTGTCAATATCATGTCGATATGTTATGGCATTACTTCGCTGCCGTAGACTGGTCAGTCGGAGATAAAGTATATTGATATCAAACACGAATACATATCAAGTCGGGGCACGTGAGCTATGTCAGACCATCGTACTACCTAGGGGGTGTCAGAGGGTGTGTAATCGACATACATTATCGATTGTCAATATTCATAACTCTTGATATCGACATGAAATTAACACGTGTCAAAGCTGAGTTTTACTTATAGGCATATAGTGCAATAAACCGAAAATTATTGCATAGAATATTAACAGAGGCAGTATTAATATACGCGTTTTGCGGGTATATACAGTTATATAAGTTAGCAAATTGAAAAAGTGTATTAGCTATGTAGGCCTACTATTTAGTAGCAATACGTGGTAGCCATGAAGTATTACTGTTTGGTAGCATTATGTCACCGTAAAGTATTATGCAGTTTGGTAGCATTGTATTTAACATGTACGTCACAATGAGTATTACTGGTTGGTAGCAATGCGTCACCATTAAGTATTACTGATGACAGACTGATCCACATTCTGTGATATTTGTGTGGCTGGAATGACAGATTTTTAATAGATCGTTATAAGAGATGAAATAGATAATTATGTTACGATGATGGGCACCATATGGGCACCATAATGCCCAAAATATGGATCGTGAAAAGTTACGATTTTCATGCCTCACATATTTGCTTGATGACGATTTTCCTCACGACTAAACGTTGTTTATTCCAAGTATTTTGGTGTCATGCATTACATGATAAAGTATTATCGTCTTTTGTTTGAAAACAACATGGATTATTTTCATGTTTATCAATTCTTTAAATTGCACCAGAGAAGTATATATTGTGTGTAGTGGTAGTTTGAAGTGAGACAGAATTCATTCTATATTGTTAATACGTCGTGAATTATTATTATTATTATTATTATTTATTATTATTATATAGGCCAGTTGGATGGATTTGCTCAATTTTCATGTAAATATTCGCGTGGTTTGAACTAGGTATTGTAGCAATATTACTCTGACCGGAGAGCAATGAGTATCCATAGTTTGAACCTAGTATCCGTGTGATCCGAGAGTAAGTGCGTATGTACAATGTTTGTTTGCCATACGATTTAGGTGATTTAATAAAACTAAAACTGACTCCCATCTCCCATCTCCCAATAATGCCGATTTCGTAGAGCGAATGAAATGGAATGGTTGTATATTTCTGTGTATGTATGTTTACATAGCGTGTCATTGTGATAGTCACTTTATAGTGAGGGTACGGTACACGAATGGCTATATTTCGATTTCAAGTGTCAGTTATGTTACTTACTAGATTTATTGCACATCATAATTATATACAGAATGTCAACGGTACCAGAAATGGCGGCAAATCGTGTAAGATTTTACAGCTATTGGATGCAAAGGAATTGTACATTATAGAGAGTTTTCATCACAAAATATTTACAAATGTACATGGGTATGCGCATCATCGAAACACAGACTATTATGAATACTTACCAGTAACGGATGTTTAAGTAGTCGTAATGGTGTGTGTTTAGAGGATGCGGTATACGTTGCTTTTTTCAATTCTCTCCAATATATAAACAAACATAATAAAGACAATGACATTGAATGTGGCATATGATACCTTTAGTCTATTAACACTAAATACAATGATCGTACAATAGACAGCTCTAGACTGTTGTTAGATTTTGATGTAACATGAAATGAACAAGGGTGTTAATATCATATTGTGTGGTAAATTAAAATACGTCATTGCCCTTGACAGTAGATTGTGATCAGCACTAGACATCAAACAATATTTACAACAGTTATTAAACATCGATTACCATCAATTATTATTATTATTTTTTGTTGTTGTTTATATGTAGAAATTAACATAAATTTTTCATTTAATTTTTCTAGATACCGATAGCACGCATGGATATGTGTAGAATTCTTTGAACCATCTTATATTTAAATATTCCCATCGTGAAAATCGTTATGATATTTACATCTTGTTTATACTGTTACGGTAATGTATTTGTTGGAAGAAATACGATCTTATATCAATTTGTCCGTCCAAGCATCGGAATGAATATTTATATTTATTGTTAGAACATTTACTGAAGATATTCCGTCCATTCACGTGTTTGTTATGCAATACTTTGCTATGGTGTGCTATCCCTGACGTCATGTAATGCCATGTCATGTCATCTCAATGTCATTATGTACGATGTCATGTTGATGTCATTTGCATTGACACATATGCTGTTGTGTTAATATGATAATAAAAGTTGAAATCAATATTATAATTCTGTTGTCATCAGTATATCTGAGAGATGGTGGTTGGATTGCAGTAGGCAGCAAACACTATTGCAACCATGTCATCAGTATAATCTTGGAGTTGATAGTCATTGCGGTAAGTATTACGCTATTGATAGGATGCGATGTCTGTAGAGTGGCAATGCAGTTATCATCCTTGGTCTTGTCAGTACCAGCCGGTGCTCGC
>JAUTBT010081606.1:0-12839 GCA_032361225.1 Lepetodrilus schrolli | reverse complement strand
GTTTTAATACATTTGGTATTGGATAAAGTCGTATTGAATTAAACATTAGATATCGGCGAAAATGCTGCGTGGCAAAGTCAGTTGGAAGTACACAAAGTTCAAGAAAGAGCACTAGCATTTATAATTGCCTTTAGGAGAAATACATTTTGGGGAGCATTGAAGAAATAGATACTCGCGCGTTCACCAACATGTAGATAAAACCACAGATAACACTGCTTCTAATGGCTTGAGGACATTCTAAGCACTAATTAAAGATGTTATCAAAATTATTATTTCTGTCAGTAATCAATTTATCAATTATTATTATTTCTACGGTTGTATACTTCAGCAATTTATAGAAGTATATGAAAGGATCATCTCTAATGACAACCCTTTCACCCGACTCTACCATCCGTCTTTGACGTATGAATCTAGTATAGAGTCGGGTGAAAGGGTTGTCATTAGAGATGATCCTTTCACATACATGTAGAACACTTTCTTTTGCTTTCAAGATGTCATGTTTTTTAAGTATGTGTCATGCAGCCCTGATTCATGGAACACCAAACACACGTGAAAGCAGTAAAACCCTTTAACTGCGATGATTCAGCTGATAATTGCTTGTATGTAAGAAATACAGATGAATCAAGGTGAATCGGTCTGTTAATGCGCACAGAAATTAATGTCCGTGATTATATCTGACTGGTGGCTGTGGCAATATTTTTACGAGTCATCCGCCGAATATAGGTGCTACATTAATCATTATAAAGGTCATATTATTTCCAGGTGGTAGATTGAAAAACAGTCTTCAGGTGGTAAAGGATATAACACTTAATATATGCTATCAGTAATATCATATGTCATGGCTGAGTTTATACAATGATGGATAACTACATGTACATTCCTGTCATGTTTTGACAGGCAAGAGGCAAGTTATACTTAACAAATTTAATTAAGTGCATATACATTTAACTTATTAGTTATGTTATTGTAACAACGAATAATTTCCCGACGTCTAGTCAAAGAACTTGTAGACGCATTAGAAGAAGTATGGCGCCAGATTCCTCAAGCTGAATCTCGAAATTTGGTACTAGAAAGTGGAAACCTATAGAATATCTGCTGACCCTTAATTTATTTTGTTGAGTATATAAACGGAGCTTCTTCTGTCAGATGCGATATTATCAGATGTACTGAAGCATCAATTTTTTTTTTATCGGAGGTGTCGTTATCAGACAATGAAGAATATCAAGAAGGGTTTGAAGTAGCGAAGGTCTTTCCTTTAACATCCTTTCTTCTGAGCGGGTAAAACTACATTTTCGTTACATTTTATTAAATAGCTCAAAATCTGCAAACATGCCACATCTTAAAATGTAAATGTCCAAAATGGATAGTGATTTATCTGCAACGTACTAACATGCACATGAAATTTAATTGGTGTTGCATATATTCTAATATGGGTCAAATTTGATGAATCACCTCAGATCATATTTCTGAAGGTACTATCATGTCAATAATCAATATGAACCAACTAGGTAACAGCTAAAATTACAGATTTCCAGAATCTTTCTAAATTCATAGCTACAGCTGTCCGAAATTCCAAATTAAAAAAGAGAAAAATAAATATTCGCAAACTGTTATACGTATGTCTTTATAACTTTTACATTAATTTAATTAGGACTAGGCTAATTCTTTTCTATTAACAATCCATTTATAGATGATTGAATAAGGCCTGAAGTTCTACCGCCGTTGATACAGCAATCAATCACAGCGAAACTGAAATGCGATATCAACCACATGTGCAATGTATTATAGCAATAGCTGTCACCACATGTCCCTGCACATAAGTGAAATAAATTAACATAAATTTCTGAGTCTATTGGTGTACATCCAGCTCGAATTGCCTGTTACACATAATATGTCTTCCAGGGCGGTTAATGGCACTATAAACCATTTCCGGTGGGGATGGTGGTGTTTAGTTTCCGTACGTGAAGAGATGTCGACCCTTTATACGAAAACAGGTGCCCTAGGGTTGCGTAACCTTGGCAACCGACACAGATAAAGCCGTGTTAAATTGTTGTCGAAACGCTGTAGCAAACGGGCGGAAAAGAGGTATCCGAGAAGACAATGACACATGTTGATAGTCAATAACGCCTTATTAAAAATACTAATGTTTCTGAAATTTGATATATTTATATTTGCAGTTGCAGACGACGTGTTTATTCTGCAATACAGAAATCACCATTTTGAATTTTCCATGGATAAAAATGCATAGCTAAATTCATCTAGTAAATGCGATTCTCTATGGCAGTCACCATATCGATGTATGGAACAACATATACACCATATCGACGTCTGAAACTAGATACCATTATCATGGTCTCTGTTGAAACATATGCGCCATATCGATGTAGAAAACATATTCCTGGTCGGACATTTGATCATGGTATATTCAAAAACAAGAATTAAACGAGTCTCGTAAATTTGAATCCAGAGACATACATATATACACGATGCGACTCGTAGCGCTACTATCTTTTGATGGAATTGGACCCAATTTGCTAAATATACGAAAGACAATTACATCCGGGTTTCCAGTGTATCCATCGCATTGAAACCCGGATGATGGAGTTCAGTGTCGCAAACGTGAAGACAGGACCCAATGCAGAGTCGTAAATATGAAGCCAGAAACAGCCCTGAGTTTCACGACATGGTCGTACTGAAGAATGTGCCATACTTTTACTATAGCAGGAAATGACGTACACATCGATTTACACCCGGACTGTTCGTACGACCCTTTCGTGAAACGCAGACCAGTGTCGTAAAAATATATGTTTGAGACCAATGCAACCAGGTGTCCAGTGCATCTTTCCCACTGGGACCCGGATGGAGAACAATGTCCTAAATATGAAATATTGTCCTGCATCACACCCACGGTAATATGTCAGCCGAAAGGAGACTTGAATTCTTCAAATATTGCTCCCCTTTCACCCCTACACGCCAAGCCATAACAACATAGACTGTCCTTCTAATTATAATTTGTTGGTGTTAGTTAGTTGGTGTTAGTGTTGAGTTAGCTGATTATTTTTACATATTTAACGTCTTAGGCTACAGTGTGTTGATATAAGGGACACAAACAGAACATAAACAGTGGATGTGGAATACGCTGACGGTGACAAATACCAACTCTATTCCAATATAACAATTGCTGAATACAGAGTACCCAGAGGCTATATTCTGTACTCTGCTAATCATACAATAGGTAAATCTAGGGGAAATTCAATTGTGAAGGTATAGTTATTCCAGAATATCATAATACGAGTATAGGGTATACATGCATTCGAGATGTTACAGTTCTAGAGGTCATCGTGAGGTCACTGCTATACTGGACATACTGGTGGTGGGAACTTAATCAACAAACGCGGTTTTGATACATCTGCTGACAAGAAAATACATATCATTCTTTGATAGATTAGACATGACTGCGCTGAGTGTGTGTGTGTGTGTGTGTGTGTGTGTGTGTGTGTGTGGTTGTGTTTGACGGAGAGAGAAAACATAACAGTGAGAGAGAGAGAGGAACGCAGACAGACCGAGAGAGGGATGGGTGGGGAAAAAAGAATATAAATAGCATAAAGTAAAAGTAATTTATTGTCATTATTATGGCTTTCATTCATTTCTGATATGACAAACATGCTTCCTCTGTTAATAATACCCGGAATTGTATATTATATAGAATCATTTCGAATAATGAATAGAATATAGCAGATATATACCAACTGAGGCCAGGAACGTACGGGGTGTATAAACTGATTAGAAATTAAACCGTGTTAATTGATTACGCCAACAGCACGACTAAATCATGCAACGGCAGAACATTTACGACAAACATTACTAAATATTTGCAGTGCAGACACATCTGGGTCATGTCACCGTAGGATCCTTTAATTCCCACAATATGGCCGTTGGCTGATTTTCATTTGGTCAACTCCCGTTACTTATGTCACATGCAAAACTCTAAATATGTCTCTATAGCTTACTAAGACAATATAGCGTACATCAATGGATGTTACTACTATTCTGAATGAATGGTTACACTATAGACACTACACCCAGGCTTTGGAATGTGGAAGAGTTTTACTGGTAATGGCGAACTGTTTTGGTAATGCTGTGAAGGTCGCTAATTTACTGTATTTACAGAGCTAATATGTAAACTCCCCTAGCGGGGTGGGGTGGGGTGGGGTGGTGGTAGAGAGACAATGGGTTAGGTGTGTGTGTGGGGGGGGGGGGGGAGGGGGTAGAAGAAACCAACCTTCAAGGCAAATATGTGTAGCCTGACAAATTCGTAATTATTTCAATCTCTTACGCTCCTTTCAAATTAACACACCCTCAACAAACGTTTTACTACATTTTGACATATTATGAAAACTGATATGCACTAGATATATCAATGCAATGATCGTATGTCTTGTATCTGAACTATTTTTATTTGATGCATGAACTGTGTGGAAACTGCACTTTGCTGTCACCATTAAAGGGTGCCTCCAGCTACGACCAACAATGATGACATGCCTGACAGATGACAGCGCATATCATCAACGACTATGAATACATATCTTTGCGCTTTCAATTATAAAATGGAATGCAATAACATGTTTGTGTGTGTGTGTGTGTGTGTGTGTGTGTGTGTGTGTGTGTGTGTGTGTGTGTGTGTGTGTGTGTGTGTGCTACATACAGCTTCATAAGTAGATAATACTGACAAATTGCTTTAAAAAAAAATATGATTGCATGCTTAAGCAAAACTTTGAGTTAGGCATGACGTCTCAAGAATGTTTCGTAATATCGGTGCTTGGAAAACAATCATGAATTTGATGTACTTCTCAGTTATAAAAATGTACGCACTTAACAGGATCACAATCTAAAACAAAATCTGCAGACATGTTCGTTTGTGACCGGAAGGAGCACCCGCGGCCATAGATCGAAGGAAACTTAAGGAGACGTAGCCATACAATATCTGTAATGGGTTACATACTGAAGCATAATTAATTTGATAGAACTACCAGGGTCCTACTGTCCGAAAGAGCGTAACTCTTACGTAACCCTAACTCCAACCTTAGCAGTGGTGTAGTCTATGTCTGAGCTTGGAGAGGAGGCTAATTTAGAGTTACGTCGGTTCGTACAGGAGTACCCGGGTATGTAAGCAGCACTTGGAAACATTACAACCCCGAAAGGGTTCTGCTGAATGTACGCCTATACTCCTCTATGTAGGCCTATATTCCTCTATGTAGGCCTACACTCCTCTATGTAGGCCTACACTCCTCTATGTAGGCCTACACTCTTCTATGTAGGCCCGCACTCCTCTATGTAAGGCCTACACTTCTCGAAAAAGCTAGTCGTTTTACTATAAAAGAGTTACCCACATTGTTTTATGAACGAAATTGAGCCCATGGGCTAAAAACAAAACTTTTCCCTTTTTAAGAAATGTGTTATTAGCCCATTGTATAAATAATGAATGGGCTTAAATACGTGCAGTCCCAATACTCCCTTATGAATGCACCGCGGTGTGGTCAACGTCACAATGTAGCTCCACACTGACCGTTATAAAATACCTGTGTACGTAACTGTTTCAGGGAGATGTATGTCCAAGAAGTGCCTGACAGGAAAGGACTGTGGACCCAATGAATGCTGTGAGAACAACATGGTCAGAGGGAGAAAGAGGAGAGCAGTGGATCCTAACCCAGGAGTCTGCAAACCCTTAGGAATCACCGGCGGAAGTGAGTTGTGACACAACTCTGCATACCTATAGCGGGACGGGTGATTCTGAGCCAAAGCTAGCCCGTGCTCATCTCCCGTCCTGGGAGCCCGGCATCAATGTTCACGAAAGTTACCCATTTTGACGCGATATTGATAAGATGAGCTGTCTGTACCGTGGCAATGCAGTTAGCATCCTTGGCCTGTCAGTGTTTAAACTGACAAACCGTGATATACTAGCAATTGAAAGAATGTTGAAAGCGGCTCTGAACCCCAAATTAAAAGTAAAATTAACTAAATGTTTCACTTCTGGATAGCGTTTTCTGCGTTGTAGCTGTGATACGTCCGCTACATAATAACTGGTCTTAAAATCGTAATAGATAGGTGACGTATTAAAAGCCATGTTACAAATAACCATATTCAGAGAACCAGGAATACAGGTACAACCCTTTCGTGAAACACAGACCACGTGCCTATTTAGTATCCGTCTTTGGCATTTGTGATTCGATTATATATCGAATATATACAGATCATAATTCTTATTTCTAAAAAATCACACTTGGTGATATAGAGAAGATACAACATACATGCGCCACTTTTACACAGAGCCATGCATGTGACGTATCGTTGCTTGATGGTTGCCCAATGACAATGTAACTCTGTTATAGGTTGTCTGACACGGTATCCTTCCGGTAAGCCGGCGGCCACAGTCATGGAATGTCCGTGTAAAAGTCATCTGAACTGTGTCCCTGATGGAATGAGAGTAGTACCACAGGGATACACTGGTACGTCTCACGCTGAGAGAGAGAGAGAGAGAGAGAGAGAGAGAGAGAGAGAGAGAGAGGGAGGGAGGGAGAGAGACAGAGAGGGAGAGAGACAGAGAGAGAGGGAGACAAAGAGAGGGGAGAGAGACAGAGAGAGAGAGAGGAGAGAGAGAGAGAGAGAGAGAGAGAGAGAGATATATGACTAGTTAATTAATGTTCTGATATAATAACCGTATACCCGAATCTTTAGTAATTTTCACTCTCTACAGGTTGTGTACAACAAATTTGGTACAATGTATTTACTTTTCTTCCAGGAGTTTGTAAGGTACCAAAAGAATGTTCAAGTGGTGCCGAGTGTGGTGAGTACGAGTGCTGCAAGTCCAAAGTGAGACCAATTGGAAGGAAGAAGAGAGCTCTGTCGTCATCTCCATCAAAAGCTGGAATCTGTGAACCAATGGGAACTGAAGGTTCTGGTGAGTGCATAACTTAGCTGGCAGGTAATGTTACAACCCCCTGTTTTGTATCGTTACACAAACACTATATAACTCAGGTTACTAAAGGTTTGCACAGAGATGAAATGCATATACCCTGCAAATTCCAAAATTACAACTTCGTAGATCGCCGAATGAAAATTCTGTCTATTTAACCTATTACTATTTCACTTAGTACTTTTGCTAAATATGCGGAGGGGTGCCGTTCTTTCATGTAACAGCGATTTACATATTCAAACACCAATGAAAATTGGTCACGTGAGATTCATCTATCAATAATAAGGGTTATCTGAGAAGAAATTTAAGCAAGGAAAGTTTTGTATAGTGTGTCTTTAGGTATCGAGGTCATCAACATAAAGGAGAAGATATTTCAACTTACGAGTTGGCCATATTAATGTTTCTATGCATGTTTTGATACCACCCCAGGTCCCAGCGAATCTTCTGTATTGCACGAACTGTCACATTCCTTCACAATGTTCATGACGACACCTTTTGAGAGTTTTATATAGCTTCGTACATGAATACTTGAATATGGATATAAATGGGCGTTTGTGTGCGCTTTCCAATTGAAGATATTAGTGAGGTAGTATGCATCTACATAAGTAAGACCTGCGTGAAATAACTGTTGATAACGATGTATGTTTCACCTGTCAGTACATGAACAAGAGGAATAGTCATGATATTGTCATGTGACCAATTGTCATTGGTGTTGTAAATATATGTAAATCTCTGTTACATGATAGAACGGCACCCCTCCACATATTTAGCAAAGTGTGAAGTGAAATAGTAAGAGGTTAAATATACATAATTTTTATTCATCGATCTACGAAGTTATATTGGAACTGTGCGAAATTTGAGTTACCTGCGCTAAACAGCTTTTGAGTAACCGCACCAAACAGGGGTTTATAACATTACCTGCCAGACTATATCATGCCGACAATACGTAAACTAGACTCTATGTAAACTAGATCTACAGTAGTTCTTTGGGGTATATCCTATGCCAACAGCCCCATGGGCGAGGAGTAGCGAGTAGTAGCGAGGAGTAGCGAACATCGGACAGTCGTAATCCTTGGTTCATCTGGCCTTCGGAGCCAAAGGCCTTAGGTTCAAATCCTGTGCCTGGAGCCCGGCATCAATGTTCGTAAAAGTTACCGTTCTAACACGATCATGATATCTGTACCGTGGCAAAACAGTTATAATCCTAAAATGTCTGGCAGTACAAGTTGGCGCTCACCGGCTTACTGCAACGTTCAGTGCTGCGGATGTTGAGGCTTTCCTCCTGCCTCCAAGCCGTGATAGAAGTGAAAGAATAGTTCACTGACATCATGGCTTGCATGCATATGTACTGCTTGTACTAGTCTGGATTTCCACCGGTTTTTATAGTGCTAGCTCACTTGGAGGTATATCATGCCGCAGATAGAACATGAATACCCCACTCAGACACAGTATACTGACTCCGAGCCGACCAGTCCTTGCTTTACCCCTTTAATGCTGACCGCCAAGCAGGGGAACAACAAGTACTATCTGTTAACGTCTTTTGGTATGACGCGACGGGGGATCGAACCTGCCACCTTCCGCACTCTGGGCCGACGATCTAACCATTACGCCACAGAGCCGGCCTGGTCAGCAGGGAAGGATAGACGAAGCTGGAGCCAGCCTAGCTGGAATAGTTTAGAAAACTGAAATATCTATTAGTGTATATCCTAATTAGCAAGACTAGTATTGTCTTTCTAGCAATGTATTGTATAATAATGTATATCTTAGTGTAGAGTGAGTGAGTTAATTATTGTTTTACGTCACAGCGGGAATATTTCACCCATACGTGACGAATAATATTTAGTTAATTAATTAATGTAAAAACATTATGTTTCTAAAAATACGTTATATATATGTGACGAATAATAAAAAATTAACGTATAAACATTATGTTTCTGAAAATATGTTATATATCTAAGTTAACATAGAGACATTGTATTTCTGGAACTGCATCAACCACATGATGTATTCATATTTCACGTGCGCTAGCCTACACCTTCAATACGGTATGCCTGACTTGGGTCGAGTCAATTTGCTATACGATGTATGAACGTATGAAATAAGATTCCAGTAATATTGACCAAGTTTGATTGGTCTGTAGATAATGTAAGCATACGCAATATTAAACAAGAGAAGCCTGGGTCAATGGATCCAGGGTACATCAGCCTGGCCCGGAGATTACAACAAAGCATTACAATTTCATGCTCAAAGTTTTGCTCACAAATCAAAAGTTTTCATAATCTCAGTGCCTGGCTGTATTGGCAATGTTACATGGGGGTGTAAGATGTCATGTGATCACACCTGAACCAGTTCCTCCACTCAAACTGTGCATCAACACCACACCATTGAAACAGTCGCACCTAGAACAGAGGAATGGTAGTGCATTGGCAGACTACTCTAGAACAGTGGCATGAACTATTATAATTATAATTATTGTTATTATTATAATTATTTTTATTGTTATTATTATTATTATTATTATTATTATTAATGGACCACACTAGAACAGGGGCATGGACTATTATTATAATAATTATTATTATTGTTGTCATCAGAGTATATTGGCCCAATACATGTATATATCATAATTTCTACTTTAATATATGAATGTGAAACTCACAATAATCATTTTACGTATATAGAAACCAATCTTGATTGCTAAGGATGGTACATAGTATGCAAGCATTCTTCAAACAAGGACCTTTCTCTAAATAATCAGATACATGATTAGGAATTAGCATGATTAGGATTAGCATGATTAATATCAACACAATTAGGTTTAGTGTGATTACTATTAGCATGATTAATAATAACATAATTACGATTAGTGTGATTACTATTAGCATGATTAACATCAACACAATTAGGTTTAGTGTGATTACTATTAGCATGATTAATATTAACATAATTACGATTAGTGTGATTACTATTAGCATGATTAATATCAACATAATTAGGTTTAGTGTGATTACTATTAGCATGATTAGGATTTGCTTGATTAGGGTGATGATCTGACCTCTCGACCTCTCTCCGGACTGCCTCCACAGCTGTATCAAGAAGATGGTCATCTCCAGCTGACTGCAGTCCATAGTAGCCTGGAGAACAGTACACAGTCCCGTAATAAACACTCATCATGAAGTTATGCTGCCACTAAAGCTGATGGTGATATCATCTGATCATACTCTTCATATTAATATTCACTGAATCAATAATGCATCTTTCAGTACGTTCAGTGGCAAGAAGAAAAAAATAGAAAATTTAGTATGAATTACCACAAGTAATTTGTTCTTACCAAACTGCTAAAAACAGAAAGTAAATTGATATCGTAAACCTGGTAAAATAAATAAACAATACTATAGATATACTGAATTCTATTGTTTTTTATATTCATTTTTTTTATGGATGTACTAGCCATGTGTTTCTAGCCTTGTTCCAATTTACCTACACTACCAGCCAGCTCCGTGGCATAATGATTAGAGCGTCGGCCCGGAGTGCGGAAGGTCGCAGGTTTCTCTGGCGTGTCATACCAAAAGACGTTAAAAAATGGTACTTGTTGTTCCCCTGCTTGCCACTCAACATTAAAGGGGTAAAGCAAGGACTGGTCGGCTCGGAGTAATTATACTGTGTCTATCTGCGGCATGATATATCTCCAAGTGAGCTAGCACTATAAAAACTGCTGGAAATCCAGACCAGTACAAGCAGTACATATGCATGTAAGCCACAATGTGAGTGAACAAATCTTTAAAAGTGGCTTTAAACACCAAATCAACCAACCAACATACACTGTGGTTAATACAGGTAATTAGCATACAGGTGAGTACAGGTACCAGGCTCTGTATTTATGTGCAGTCAGTTGACAGTGGTGCAGTGTTAAATGTGAATCCTACCAAGAGCCCAGTTTGTTCCTCTTCCTCTTCTCCCACAGCAAATGTTCTTTTCTCTGTAACCATGGTAACAATAGCACAACAATTAGAATCCTAATATATTACTATCAAGCTGACCGACCATACACAGATATCGCACATGGATTTGAGATAAAACGTTACGGTAATCTATAAATTGGAGGCCTGGCCCCTATACCTCAGAATGATCTGTTGAGCTACGAGTCAAAACAGTCCATGTTAACGTAGGACTCTCGTAGCGCCAAGATCGTTCTGTGGATAGGTGCCTGGGTGGCTTTCATTTTCAGCTTAGAGAAAAAAAGGTTGTTATCATGAGGTTGTTAATTATACCTGACTTTCATAGACTTTGTGAGCTTCCAGATAACTTTGGGCTCACTGTCTATATGAATGGATCGTTGAATTCCAGTAACATCACAGAATGTGTGGCTGAAATTAAAAATAAATATGGTGATACATCGCGCATGAACAGAAATGAATATTTGCCACGGTATTTCTGGGATTACTGTAAAAGAAAAATATCCATTCATAATCAGGTGGGGAGAAAACTATGTAAACATGGTAAATCAACTCGAAAATATTAATAACTATCTAGATCCACTTTGTTGTTATAATTGCAGGCTCATGATAATGCCAATGCAACATCAACAATATCAACAGAACAAGATTTTAACAAACGCAAATAAGGAACCTGTTGACGACAGCGGAATCTTTGGATACAGTTTTCCAGAAGTCCTGGCCAAGTTGATTACCACATTGCCCAACGTGCAAAAACACAGTAGACATAACTCAAGTCATCGCTCCTAAAAAAAAGTATCAGTAACTGTCAAAGTTAATTGGAAACATGGTCAAACATTCTAAATATTGGATTTTGTAAACATTCCTTGGGAAGGGGCAATTTACTGTTTCCAAATATTTTTGTAACCCTTAGTCTATACGAAATAATGTTTATCTGTTGATTCTTGATGCGTACTATTTACTTTATTTGTATTGTTATTTTCAAGTATTGCAGGATAGTCTAATACTGTATTTCCATGGAAGGTTAGGATCGAAATATTAAACTAACATTCTTCTGAACATGAGTTCTCCCTATCCCTGCGCACTGAATGTAGAACTCGCTCTCCGTTCACTGTGTAATGCAAGGATGCTAGGAGTTTGAGTAATAGATCCACACTCGATCTACTATTTCGTACGCTACCAGGCTACAAAAATAAAGAAGAAGAAAAAGTGCAATTATTCTATTATGCTTTGTAGGTAGATAGTGTATTACATAATGATAATGATTAGAGAATGCAGTATAATACAATTCATTGTTAGATTAACCTGCTAGGAAGAATTAAATATTTATAACAGTCTCAGACTGCATCTTCCTCCAGCGGTAAGCTAATGTATTTTATTATTTAGGAGACAACAAGGTGGGAATTTCATTTAACACCGACGGCGTTACTCGCAGTAACAGCCTTGCCGCAGGATCTGCGCAAGTTGAGTTGTCGTCCATGGAATCTCTCTTATCTACTATGAGACCATAGAGCTCTCGGAAGTGTGCGATCCCAATGTATAAAAGATCGCTTCAAGAGCGCTATAGACTAGTCTCGTAGTAGAGCTTCGTGAAACGATACCCATGTAGGCCTCCTAATGGAAACTAAATAGCTTACCATTTCCTTCATACGGTTAGAGAACTTCATTAAAACTATCGTCAAGTTTTTACAGGGTTTCATTGTAACTTTCAGTACTAAAATTGAGATATTCATCAAACTAACATGCGTGTTATAGCCATTTTGAATTATTTTTATAATAATTATAGTTCCGGCAACTAATTTTCTTACGCTGAGATTATTTCGATTGTTCTATGAACACATCACTCCGGTTTTGAAAGACCTTCACTGGCTTCCAGTCAGACAACGAATAGAATATAAAATTCTCATATT
>JAUTBT010081595.1:0-12840 GCA_032361225.1 Lepetodrilus schrolli | reverse complement strand
TATATTATATGGAATATGACTGTTGTCATCCAATTGACTACCTCATAATATATAATAGGGAATTGATTGCCTAGTAGAACCATTACCAATGAAGCATTAAGGGTACTGTCTAATCCACCCGCAAACGTACCCATGTGCATCTTTCTATATGGACAATTATGAAAACTTCATCGTAATAAAATAAAATAATCAAATACACCAATGACAAGGCCTTTAATTGCACACAATAGCAATTCACAAAGGGAATACAACAGAGAGAAAGAGAAGGGGAGAGAGAAGATAGATAGATATTAGTACATACATATATGACTTAGAATATTAATTAACGTCATTCTTTTGAATAAAATTATTATAACCACTTCATCGTAATAAATAATTGTAATGTACCCCCAGTGCATTGACCTGCCCATGATAAACTCAGACAAACGAATCCATCGCTTTATATCACCCACTCCGTTGAACTATTACCCATGCCATTCCCAAATCAGACGATTATCAGGCAATAGTTGGAAAGCCATGTTCAGGTATGTATACATCCTTTGAACATTGTCTGGAGTTGAGAGCGGGTTGAAAATAGTGCGGTAACTGTTGGACGTAGGGAGCTAGTTGGCTTGAACCCTGACATCTCTTCAAGCACCTGGATTCCGTCTTCCCCCTGTAACGTGCCACTGTCTCAGTACACACACTGACGTCATGATGCGTTTCTGCGGCAGGCTACCGTCAAACGTCACTTTCAGGCAAAACAACTACTGGTGGATAATATTCCACTATTTATATGACCTCCGTGGTTTCCTGAAGATAGTTCATTGTAAATTATTCCTTGATTTGACAGTTGGCAGTTGATTGAGCCGATGCTGGACTCTGAAATGTGAAGGTACAAGACACAGCGCACGTCGTTTGTTTCAGCTAGCCAACCGATCTGCTTGTAAACCTGTGTTGGGTCTGCCCACAGTTAAGACTTATACTCTTACGCCACGGCTCAACATGGTATCAGTCACTGTTGCATTCCCGCCCATTGTGCCATGATATCGCTCTGAGGATACATTATATCGTATAGTTTGTGACACATTCTGGCGCCAACGTTCCCGCCAAATGATGACGTGCCGTCTGCTTCTGACGGAGATCATTCAAATTTTCTTTTTCGTTTTCTTCATCCTCGATACTAATTGTGCCCCTTTCAACTGGAGTCTTGTAGAGGTGAACGTCACCGGGAATATATCTCTACCAGAACTCTTCCAGGGTCACGATAACGTCAGCGATGGCGTGGACTATGAGTATCACAACATGTACGACGACTACGACACTTCAGCTAGCGTCGAACCTACAAATGAGGACGACGATGATACCCATGTAGAGGAGACGAAATACGTACCACCCCCAGGATTAGGGCCGCTGGGTCGGGAAGCAGCATTCCGTGATCCCCACATGGAACCCCCGGACTATATGCTGGATCTGTACAACAGGTTCTCAGGCAATCAGCAGTACATCCACCCCACTTCTAACATTGTCCGCAGCTTCATGAACATCAACCAGGACGGTAAGTATCAATATGGGCTAGGCAATGTCCAGATATCACGCCCTGACCATGCATATACCGTACTAACATTTTGATTATTGGATATAAACTTCAAATTAAAACCCACTGGAGGGTAATGTCTACATGTACAGCAAAGAAAACATTAGCCGAATTCGTTAAAAACACATTTATCTCTACCTGACAAGATCTTCTTTCAATTTCGAAGGAGGTAATTAACCCAACATTGAAACAGAAGTGTCTGTTATTGCCTCTAAATCACGATGAAAATATATCAAAATAAATTATACGTGCATTAGTCTGATCTCAGAGATTCAGTCTGCAGTGATGTACTACACCAGTATACAACTTGTCAATAATATTTGACTTGTATCAGTTATGGGTGAGTAGCGTACACAAGGTGAGTTTGTTCTGCGAACAATTGATACCATTACTACGTAACGTAATACTGCATGACCTGGGAGCGAACCTCTAGATAACCGTGTTTTAATTAATTGTAATAAAAGTCTAATAGACTTCATACTTGCCTACATCTGTGTTATTTATCACATTGTTTTGACCCTTAATGTAATTACACCCTGGAAGTGTAAATCGTCGCAGACTGTGCCGAGTTGGCCGTCACAGAGATAGCCAAACACGCGCTTCTACTGGGAACAGGTAGCGATACATGGCAACTATCTTCCGATATCTTCAAATTACATGTATGTGTATTTTATTTGACGTCCTCTCTCGGTATGCGGCACCGATGGCGGTATCGATCTTTCTGTCATTCATAGTAAAACAACTCAGTATTATTACCGTCACAATATATCATTCTCTCAATATGACATACAGTGTCACGCATACGGCAATTGGTATTGATGACCAATCATGTATCAATTAGTTCACTGATTTCACAAATCCAGGTAACATAATTTTAAAGTCACGAATATCAGCAT
The DNA here is from genome assembly GCA_032361225.1 of Lepetodrilus schrolli. NCBI lineage: Eukaryota > Metazoa > Mollusca > Gastropoda > Lepetellida > Lepetodrilidae > Lepetodrilus > Lepetodrilus schrolli. The sequence continues at coordinate 10,368 of JAUTBT010081595.1, read as the reverse complement.
GTCACGTAATAGACCACTTATATTATTTCTGTAATATGATACACATCTGGTACAGACTTTGTCGTTTCTATCATGTTAAAGACATAAAATATTGACAAAATGGAATATTTATTTTGAGGGTCATTCGCTTAATTTAATTGATTCATCTATTCAAATCCCTAATTGGTGGAGAGGAGAAACCATTGCCATGTTGATATTTATTGCAATAAATTTGCTGTGAATGTTATAACATTAAGTTCACGGGACACATTGGGGTTAACTGATAAACACCGTTTTGTTTAAAGCAACTCTCTCACGCATATTTTGCCATTTGTAAATTTTGTTTAAATAATATATAGGAAATTTCACGTTCCTACTATGCATGTGACATTTTTGTTTTCATAGGGTCCATTCACTTTTATACAAATGTAACTGCTTCAGGATAACGTTCAATATGATGGACAATAACGACTTCTCCCTAGTGTTTCCGGTAGAGTGTGTATATCGTCCGTGAGAGAGTTGCTTTAAGTAGAGAATAAGTTATATACAGTCGCCCACAAATGGCACGGAGTTATTCTAGATTGTGTCCACAGTAATAAAAGGAAGAATTCTTTTTATTTATTGTTTGGCATTAAATGCACTGAAAGACGTATTTCGTAGATTATCCCGGTGAATACGTTATAGAATGAAAAACACAACAACAAACAAAACAATTTAGTATTTTCTACTACCTAACCGAAATATACAATTTAGAATTTTTCGGGCACTTAGTAAAAAACAATCTGATTAAATAGTTATCACAAAATAGTATGAGTAAATATTACATGTTATTGATAAGGCAATGTCCGAAAGACGGAACAAGCAAAACGGACCCATTTGTATGTGTTGTCTTGGCAACTTCCCACTCCACATAAAACAATATTCACACAAGATATTTGGTGATAGCCATGTTTATAAACAGATATTGTATTAATGGTGAAATAGAAAAATAAAATAAAAATAAGAATTAAAAAGGTTCGTTACATAAAGTATTTATGGAGATAATAATAGGAATATCAATAGAGAATAGATAATAGACAATACTTTAATATCCACGAGGGACATTTGTTATGTAACTCAAGGTAGAGCGATATAATACAACACATCATGTACAATACAAACACACAATAAATATACACACATACTAAGAATGATGCAAACGTAGATAAAACTGGTAACAACTATTTATAATTTAATAGGCGGATAAATGAAGAGATAAAATAATGTTTTCCTGTTCGTTTATAAAAAAAGGGAACTTTAAAATGGAGACCAAAAGGTAATAATTTTAATTCCTGATGTAAAAAGTGGGAACCATCTGATAAAATAGAATGTGCCTTGCGGGTAGCTCTCTCTGAATACAGAGACTGAATACTAGTAAATGTTTCCTCACATATTTTCCCGGCTGTGTTAACTGAATTAATTTTGCCTTTGTTATACACTTATGGATGGTTAATCCATGCATGGAATGTAAAAGTTAAAATACTTGATAAAATAATCTCATAACAGATCTGAGTTTACGTAAGCCTTTGTTAGTCTGTGTTAGCCTTTGTTGCCCTTTATTATAAATAGCCTGAGTATTTGTATTCCAGGATCAGTTAGAGTCATTTGTTGTTCCTAGGTACTTGTATTCAGTAACAATGTCAATCACTTCAGATTTGATTGTGATGGTTGTTTGGTTTCTGAGTTCTAAAATCAATGAGTTTGTTTTAGTTTTCTTAACATTTAACTGTAGATACGTGCATTGCACCGCCACTAAATGGATGACTTTCTTCTCTGTATAATATGTCGTCCGAGCCCTTTAGCAGCGCACATATGGCCGTGTCGTCTGCAAATTTCACGTTAAAACGCAGATATTTGTATAGAGGGTGAAGAGAACCGGACAGATAACACATCCCTGTGGAGCACCGGTGTTTGTCTTGATACTTGTACTCGCTGAAGTCTTTACAAGTACATGCTGAGGACGGTCGGTTAGAAATGACTGAATCAAACGGATCAGAACACTATTCACGTTGGCATCTCGTAGTTTTCTCGTGAGTATTTGAGGCTGGATAGTATGAAAAGCAGAGGAAAAGTCCACGAATACTATTCCAATATACGAGTTAGATACTTCTAGATGCTGATAGATACGATGCAACAGGGACAGCACAGCGTCTTCAACTCCCCGTCGGGGATGCAAGCAAACTGAAATCGTTGGTTTGTTGTTTCAGAAATTTCAGCATTATTCGTTCTAGACATTTTATTGGTATGGAAGTGAGAGCAACAGGACGGTATTTCATGCCAAACTATAATCGGTATTTTAAACTGCGTAGGCAAAAGTATTAGGAACATGTATATTTTAGGATGATTTCAAAGAATTTAAATTCGATTATCTGCATTTATGTATTTTTAAAACTTTATTACAACATACAATTGCGTGTTCTTCCGACTAAGTAACACTGCATTCATGTTGGAGGCGCTAAATATAAGTTTCAAATTCAATCTTACATAAGATCAAGCATTGCATCCTCGCTAGAATTAAATTCGGTTGTAATGATATAAATGATGAACAGATGTAATTGAGTGCATCAACTAACAGTTTCTGCTTGTGTGGTAATGCATATAAATATCCATCTCATTACTCCCTTATATATATGAAATATCTAATCCAAGAATAATTTGCCAAGCTTCACTGTTAAATACTATCTCCACTGTTAGCAGATTGACCGAGTTTCATCGTTCTGGAATAGAGACCTGCTTTATGGGAGGGACTCATTAAAATACCACAACTGACCCCCGTTCCACACAAAGATCGTAGCACTACGAGAGTCGTAACTCATATACGTTTACAAGACGTAACGCTTGCGCTACGATTGCTTTGTGGAACATTGCTAGTTGGACGTCCACATCCAAACACTAGCACACTATATAATAAAATATATGCAATTACGTCATAATAATAGGGGTAAGTTTGGATAGATATTCATGAAAGGTGAAGATCAAATGTAATATAATGTAATTTAATTTGTAATATTTTCAGAGTTTAACACCACGTATTCTGGGCAACAGTCTGGCAACCACACTCGAGTCCACAAGTTGGTGTTTAACATCACGAGCATCTCCGAGGACGAGGACATTGACTACGCCATGCTACGTCTGTATACGCTGGTCCAGCAAGACAGGGACGCTTACGCTGGAGTCGACAGAATCGTATCTGTCCTGAGGGATCGAGGTAAAGGTCCGGAGGATTCCGAAGACAGATACGAAATTCTGTCTTGCCGTCATGTTTTCGGACACAATAGTGGTTGGGAGGCCTTTGACGTCACTTCCGCTGTGAAGAGATGGGCGTCGAACATTACTTGTGTTCAGATACTGGAAGTTCGCATAGAAAGTGTTTTTAATGTTGTGACTGAGGGCGATATGGATATAGACACAGACCCCAAACATAGGAATGAACCTCTTCTTGTCATTTTCTCTAACAACATGGCGAAGCAAAGACTTCGTGAGAAGGAATTACACGAAATGATTTCTCACGAATTGGACTCCGTTGATGGCAGCAACAAAGTGCAACAGGTAGTTTCAGAAAGTCGTGTGCCACACAAACATTTGACTTCCATGGACAGCCACGCTCGTGTACGGAGAAGCAAGAAGAACCGTCGGAACAGCTGTAGACGGCGACCCATGTATGTGAGCTTTCAGGAAATCAACTGGCACCTCTGGATCATAGCTCCACAAGGATATCAGGTAATTGTCTTAAACAATGCTGAAGTATTTGTGAATATACAGAATCGTAGCTAACGACAACTAGGGGAGGACGCTGTATGAAATCCTTCTAATTTCGAGGAAACGGATTTGGGTGGATAGGCTGAAACTAACCACCATCCATGACATTTTATAAAACTGAAGTACTGGCTGTTTTCTCCATATTAATGTATTGCTATGGCAGTGCTAATTTTTGACAACATTTGAACTATATTATATATAAAGTGCATCAGCTTGGTCTAATTTGCTTTAGTACTCACTGCTAGACATATGTTACCGAGGTCCAGATATTTTATTACAAAGTATACTTTTATCGACGTCCGGATCACTACCCTGTGACGTTATTATTTATATATATACTAATACTTTTGAATAATTCAAAATCATTGGTTCAATTCAACTTTTCCAATATAAACAAGCGATGTCGACATACGTAATTTGGCCGAATGTAACGTATTAATATGTTGTTGGTAACATGTTGTTGTTAATATGTTGTTGGTAATATGTTGTTGTTAATATGTTTGCATGATTATGTATCTATTTCTTTTTAAATTACGGTTTATAGCCGCCTTAAAGATTATTTCACTATCACGGCGTGTCAGTTTAGGGCAGGAGGAAACCAGCAACATCCGTAGTTCTGAATATTGCAGTAAACCTGCGAGCACCGGCTGGTACTGACAGACCAATGATGAATAACTGCATTGCTAATATCGCGTCAGAAAGGTAACTTTTGCGAAAATTAATGCCGGGCTCCCTTTGGCTCCGAAGTCCAACGTTATACCATTGTGTTACCACCCACCCCTATTTGCATTAAGATTTGTCCGTTGTAATTATTCGTTTATGCATTTCTAGACACAAAAAAATTGACACTATTATCAGTTGGACATGAGGAACAAGTAGTTAAATAAAGCTAAAAAGAGAGGTATGAATTGCAAATGACAATTGTAATATAGGTTTAAAATTTGAAGTATTACCAAACAGGGAAGACGTAGAAACATGCCTTGGTACCTTATCGTCCTCTGAGGTGGCAGTTTCACATTCCATGGATTTTGTTTATTTGTTTATCAAATATTTCATATATTTTTCATTTAGTAGTAATTGAAACTACCATTAATGGTTGGCAATTTATTCAAAATGTAGGATTAAAAGCATACATAAGTTGTCGTTTTGGACCGAATTGTAGTTAGAAATGCAAAGTACATGCACTTCGCATACATATACTCGCTTTTGTACCTCCAAATATCTTTTCACCGCTGTAGGATAGATAAAATTCCACTGCAGTTTACATTTCCGGTAAAACCCGAATAATCAATTGGTAATGTACTGTAATATCTCAATTTTCTATAGTCTAATAGACTAAGGAGGATAACTCTCATAATTGAATACGGTCAAAATAACCTTTCACGACTACGTGTACCAATAAAGATACTAACTTTTCATATTAAAAAGTAATAAAATATGAAAATTTTGAAAACTAGTGGAATATGCGGAAAATGTAGCTGGATACCCAATATACATGTGTAGACATCAAATGTGCATGTAAAAATACGTTTGACCATGACATATGTAAACAAACCCGTGATTGTTGGCCTTTTAAGTGAGAACTACCTCAAACATGCCTCACAATGTAAAATTCGTTAAAATAATAAGGTATTAAAGTTGAATATTTCATTTGATTCTGGTATTACATTTGTTTAACATACAGAAGAAAGATTACATTCCATATATTTTATGACATCCACAATAACTAAAGTTCTACAGTACGCGAGTACAATACGATTTTGAAAGAATACAAATGATTATTTCTCAAAACTAGTGTCACTGAATCCTTAAAAATAGTAAATCGCCAGAAGAAGTATATTTTCTTCAACGCAGAAATAATTATGAAAACTAAAATGCCCCTATTTTTTTTTATGGAAACAACTTCCCAGGAACATATTCAACGTTACTGCAGAAGTTAAATACAATATGATGAGAATGATATTGAAAAAGTGCAAAGAATAAATATACTGGAAATTCAGTATTGTTGTTACAATTGGCACATCAGTGTTTTATCATGATAGTACACATGAACTCTACTTTCACTACAGCTAACTACGGCTCTGATACAATGTACATGTACATGGCTATTATTAAAACAAAGATGAATACACTAGTCATTTACATAATAACTAATTAATTAAGAAAAAACAAGTAATAGTATTCGTATGATAGTGGGCTAATTCGGAATTCCTAGGCAAAGTTACCAACTTGATTTCATAAACCAAAACATACCTACTCTACAAGGTCTGAGAATAGCATCGACACCATTATTCATGTGTGGTTATAGTTTGCCACTTCAGTTGAAACTTTATCTAGAGGAGGCGATTAACTGATACCATCTCTCAAGATTAGTATTCAAATTATATACATTTTGAAAAGAAATATCTATTGATAACACCTGCAGCTAAGACCAGTACACCAGGGAATGTAAATAGGTTTAAAAGTGACAAGATCCAACATAAAATCATTATGAGAGTGTAATGTGTAGATATATGTGGCTCTATTCGGCTATTAGGAGAAGGCACACCTCATATACAAGTGCCAAAACCGACGGGCAAAGCTAATGTTGTAATGCGAGAGTGATGGTGGTTAGCGTACGCTTACAAAGGAAGCAGAAAGAAAGTCATTACAAGTTGTGAGATCGTAGCTGATAAGTGTTTGGTAGTGTTCTGTCTCGTGTAGTGTTCTGTCTCGTTCACGCGATTTATACCCCCTCCTGGACACCCATTTCATATTAATTACGCATATCGCATAGTGATGTAGTAGTCTTTGTCATCGTGGTGCGATACTGCGATACCAACAGTGAATCCAAAATACATCCAAGATTCCAACATGTAAACAAGCACAAGAGACGACCATTAAAAAACGCGTAGTTTACCGAATAACGTTTCTCATTTCTAGACTGATAGTTATACATTTTCAAACAGTAAATGACACTTTTATACCCCATGGATCTCCCAGGAATCACGATAACTCAATTAGTTTGTGAATTAAATTCCTACCAAATACCAAGTCAATCCCCTCCTTCTAGTCTGGCAGTAAACCAGCGCCAAGCACCCGTGAACCACTTGGCAACCACAGTCTTACATTCATTTCAGATAACTGTTATTGTTGTAAATGGTTCTACACAGATCCCATTAAAGGTCAACTAAACCAGAAAGATAAAGACCTATAAGTATACACGTGACCTTATGGCATTGACAATCCAGCTGTCTAGAAATAGTATACATGCTCCTCTATACATAACAGTGCCAAGCTTTGTGAATGCTGTGTGAGTAATGTCCGTAGAAATATTACGAGTCACTCTACACGTAGCCCTGCTTCAGCTTTGTGGTATACATCCCGTGTATAGTGATTGTAAATTACTAAACATTACCAGCTGATTACACAATATGTAACATTCTCAGTTTTGTGCATAAACATAGTCTCTGTAAAATACTAAACATTACCAGCTGATTACACAATATGGAAGACTCTCAGATTTGTGCATAAACATAGTCTCTGTAAAATACTAAACATTACCAGCTGATTACACAATATGGAACACTCTCAGTTTTGTGCATAAACATAGTCTCTGTACAATACTCAACATTACATAATAGTTTATAAAATTCTCCTTTTTTTGCATATGCAATGCAATCGTAAATTACACGCTACTCTATCATACGTATATTATAAGTAACGGTACTATGTTTTCTGTATACTAATTACTATACTGTACACAATACGCAACATTACCGATTATGTGTATATGCATAGTGCGTGTATAATAAACAATACTACACTTCTCAGCACATGAAGAGGTGCGTGATTGCATTCAACCACATTCACGGTAGAAATGGTCGACCATAACAATGGTTGTTCACCTGTTGGTAATTGAATGGTTTGGATTTTTTTTGCGATATCTCTTAAGAATCTGAATAGATAGAAGTTCATCTTGAAGAAATACAGTGAGGGCTATTTTGAAATATTTAATTACCGCTAAACTAGCATTACTGTAAACCGCGATCTTTGTATGTGCGCTTTTCCAGTAACAAACACTATAAACTAAAACCTCACTGTATTTACACAGATTGACAGATATAAACAGATGATAACCAATTGGTAATTATTAAGCCCACTTCAAAAATAAGAAAGAGGTATCTTTGAAAATATCTCATAATATTATTATTATAATTGATTATTGATTACATATAGTGGGAAACACATTTAGTGTAGTAATATGTTAATTTACAGAAGAACTCATGAAGTACAAATTCTATGTTAAAGTGACTCAAACACCAAACTCATATTGTATAAACCTAAAGAACTGATGATCCTACACTACGTACAGTGATTTATTTCCTTCTAAATGATCTGTTATCCTAAATCAGCTCACTGTCCGTGCAGTCAGCTAGGTTAGTTATGTATGGCCGTCTGTCCACTATCTGGCCGTTGACCAATCAGCGTACTCTTGTAACCACGTGACTATGAAATAGACACCATTTTGCATGTTTTGTAAACAATCCTTGTTTATCAACGGCAGATAAAAGGATTTGTTTCGATGGGTTTGCATAGTTGTTCATGCATGAAAGCTCGGATTCTTACAAGTATAGCTCTATATATTATATATGAGCAATACTAATAACGGGCATGGGTACAAGCACCTATGTGTGCGAGTCCTTTTAAAGTTCTTTTCGCTTTAAAAATTAAATTATACGTGAGTGCAATCCCGACGGTTTTAGCGTATTGTATTATATGATATCAGCGCTGGGAATCTATTGTAGTGTGCTATGTGGCGGCACATGGTCCCGTGGGGTTAAAGTGAAGCACGTTCGAGCTCGGCTGGTTCGTGGATGGGTGACTCAGAACCTGATCGTATCTGGGATTCTTTCCTGCCCCACACTGAATCACAGGCTGAAAAACTTGTGGTGTCACCTTGGGCAAGTGACTTAGTTCGATAATGCCTCTGTTCACCCAGCAGAGAATGGGTACCCGGAAGGATGAGATGGACATTTGAATGATAACCTTGTAGCGCCTTGAACGGCAGCTTGGGTTGTATGATCCACGGGGAGTTGAGAAGGAGATTGAATGTACACAGATCCAATAATGCGCTTCGAGCATGCATTGGCATGGAGTCAGGCGCTATATAAATGGACTATTAAAATTAAATTAAATTATTTACACATTCGCACAATAAGTTGTAGATTTCGTTCTTTTCGAATGCATTTTCGCTATTTCATTAGCAACACCAAAGATTCATGGTAAATGGCCATTGACATAGATGCTTCTAAACATTTAGCTGATGCTTTCTTTTTATACTCCCCAGGCGTTCGAGTGTGTCGGGAAGTGCTACATCCCTCTGAGCGACCACCTTACCCCCACTAAGCACGCCGTGATACAGACGCTGTTCCATGGCACCAGGTCCAAGGACGTGTCGCGTGCGTGCTGCGTCCCCACCAAACTCAACCCCATCTCCATCCTGTACGTCGATGAGAACGACATCATCACGTACAAGTACAAGTACGAGGGCATGCAGGTGGCGCAATGTGGATGCCGATGATGACGACAGAGGGCACAATAATGATGACAGCAGTGGTGATGCAGCTCTTTAATGTATACATTGTACCTCTTTGTCTGAAACAAAGTGAGTCGAATCCGTTTTATAAAGAATTATAATGACATTATATTGATATCGTCTACAACTGGTGAATTAATTCCCTCGCATATGGATTGAAACACGATTTGGTTAATTTGGATTGGACATAGTTGGAATATGGGTGAAATGATTCGAAAAGAGAAAATCTTGGAATTAAATATTAACATGGGAGAATAGTTTCCAGAACTGTCCATACAGCGGGCCATCGTTCGTGGATAATATCGTGTAAACGAAGCTGGGCGCCTCCCCTCCCTGTTGTCAGTGCTACTGTGACAAATGTATCTGGCCTGGGCACGAAGAAGATTACGATACGGCGATGTGCCGAGCTCCTCCGTCTGCGCAGAACGTTCGACATGAGAAATGGAATCTTGGTCTGGGCACGTGTGGTTGGCACCAACTCCTGACCACACGCGCACCAGCAGATAGTGCTGCCAGATATAGCTCATCATGGCGACGTGAGTGTGAAAACTGAGGCAGAGTTAGGAATCTGGTTGCGAGGACTAAACGCTTTACCATTGCTAAGAATGGACATGTAACTTCCGGCATCCGGGTATCCGTGACCCGTGGAGATGCCCACGTGTAGATGTGAAACGCCCAGTGAGTCCCGGCTTTGGAAGCGCAGCTGTGTTGTACATAGACTGGTCCACGGCAAGATATTGGGCGACCCTGCATCAACTCATGCCTGGTGCATATTGACAAATATATAACACTAATTCTGTAAATACATTTCCCGGAAGTGGGTACGGTCATAGGGCTACCTGGTATCTGATACGCATCAGGATCATGTATACATATAGTACCCAGCGAGGCACCAGGCAGATTGCTGCGTATTTATTTGGCTTGCCCTGCATTGTTATATTTGGGTGAATGTCTGCAAGACTATACAAGTCAAATATATGATAGTACATTCGATATTCTTGAAGTGGATATAT
>JAUTBT010081584.1:0-12840 GCA_032361225.1 Lepetodrilus schrolli | reverse complement strand
TGGAAAGAAAGTCACTGAAAGTTTCAAACATTTTACACATTGCCTGATTTTAGAGATTGACTGTAACATATACATATAATATGTATTCTGTGTTTCTGTAAATAATGACTATTAAAGTTAGATAGATCAAATTAGATAGATATTCTCTCTTGAATTTCAGGATGGGCATAATGTGACTTCCAAGTGCAAACAAGGTAATATGGTAACCCAGGCAACTGGATGATGGTCAAGTTCGTACTTGTTATAGAGTGTGGCCTCTGCGCAGTGGACAGTGGACTAGCAGAATGACCCGTACTCGTGCTCATCAGCGATGTCATGCTGTCCGAGCTGATGTCACGACTGCCACCGCCATGGAACAAAGGATTGACCGGCCCTCGCATCCCCCGATCGCTGCCCGATGACACTGAAATAAACAGGACCAATTATTTTTATAAATATTTATTTCTGAATGTACATGTATTAAAATAAATAAAAATTGCCTGCCTAATGACACTGAGAGAAACAGAACCAATTATTATTTTTTTTTTAAACCTTTTTGTTTGCAAAGTGATTGTTTGACTGATACGCCCAGAACTAATCACGGGCAATTCTTGTAAACACGTAAGTCGAGAAATATTACCGCAAGCAAACACAATGGGAAATGTAGTGTTTTCCAGGTCACGGTCACCCATGAAACAAATGGCACCACTCTAATAAGACACTCTGTGCAGAACACGATTATTTACTTTTCTCAAATCTCTTTCATCCGACAGTTACATTACTTTAAAGACAAGGAAATGTATGTAAATAATGCTGGAATTGATTAGAATTAACAGCCTCATTCGAAGCTTGCAAGATCAAATTATGTATAAATGCCTTTTCTATAACTGCAGAAAACTGCTCTTCCTGTACGTTTTCTTTGAGATCTGCCAACATTGTACAGAACCCATTGAACGCAATTTGTTACACAATTATTTAGTTACTCCTTAGGGACATTTGCATAGTCATGGTGTAATATTAACCCTCACATGCTATTGTAATCACAATAAATTTCTACCTGCCACATTGAGTTCCAGTGTTTATAGTGATATGTGGTCCAAATTTATTTACTTATTTATTTAATTTAATTTAATTTTTTTGATTGGGGTTAGACATATTTTCAAGATTATTTTGCTTATATTACAGTGTGTCAGTTTAGGGCAGGAGGAAACCCGCAACATCCATAGCACTGAATGTTGCAGTAAACCTGCAAGCACAATCATTGTATTACATGGCACATCGGCAAGGATCCAGAAGAGAAAAGGTTAAAATACTTAATTTCACTACACCCATCAAATGATAGGTCAGAAAATACCAAAGTTTTAATTCAAAATATGTCCCGACTAATATAATACTGCAATTTATTTTTATTGGTCTACATTGGGTATTATATTTATTGAACGATGCAAAATTAAGGATGGTCGTGAATCAGAATCTCCACCAATAAATGGATTTGCCGTAAGAATTAAAATCTGGCCACGTGATTACGAAACCTTTTGTATACAAGTTTATACTCAAGCTCAAATTTTATATGGGATTTGTGAACAAAACCATGAGTGAGTGAATTATTGTTTTACATCACAGAGGGATCTTTTACCCATATGTGACAAAATAAAACCTTGAGTTGAGCGTGTTTGTACTAAAAAAAAACGTTTCTTAATCTCGGAACTTGGTCAGCCGTGGGTAGTACCTGTTAATGTGGACATGGGACTGGTGTCCGATAAGCATTTTTCCGGGGTGGTCTCGCTGCTGCCTAGCGACGACACGCTCGTGAACGTCTCTTCTGTCTGATTGGCTACCTGCTGCATGGGGGACGGGGACATCTTGTCGGCGCCGGTGATGCGGTCGCCTAGCAACAGCCCCAGTCGCATCATCAGGTCGTTTTGAGCGACATCTGGTGGTGGGGGAGGAGGACTGTCCTGACCGCCTGGATATAAAAATAGGATTTTATTTCTTAATTCTGAAATTTGATTTGAACAATTGGAACATTATTGGATGTTATTAATTTCCATTTTATAAAAGAAATGAGTTTTTAAAGTGAATTAGTGAGTTATTGTTTTATGTCACAGAGGGAAATGTTCACCCATATGTGATGATTAACATTTAGATACTAAAGATAGTAAAGCAAAAAGAAATTACACACACACACACACACACACACACACACACACACACACACACACACCACACACACATACACACAGAGAATTCTCTTCTAAAATGGAAAATATTTCCCCCCCCCCCCCCCCCCCCCAAGGTTTCAATGAATATTTTATAATGATCCAACTAGCACCGAGATGAATTTCTCACGGTAGTAAATAAATATACTCCTAACAGTATCTTACAGCAAGTGAGCTGAAGCCACACAAATTGATTTCTTACATTACCACGTAATGACGTTCCCTCTATATACAGCAGATTGCCTATTCCCCTGCTACTACAGTGACAGTGTTATTGTTAGGACGGCACCACTGATCTATATTGTGTCTCGGTGTGTAGTCAAATCAATTCAAAGGAACTGAGCTAGACTTTACTTTTAGACATTTTTTTTTCTTTGTCAAGAGGAAAAGGGCAAATTGCCCCCATGTTTCCTGATTGGATTTTATGTTTCCTCGTGGGATTTCGAGGGGAGACTGACACAAATAACGTAGAGTTTGTGGAGCATCCGTCAGCAATGTCAAATCACACTGAGGACAACAGCACCAACCTGTGTAATATCATGCTGGGGGAAGTGCTGTATTGATTTTTAACTTAGGATGCCAATGGTTCTGTAGCTTGGCACTTGAAGAACTCGGGACAAAATTTAACACATATAGTACATAATCTGTTGCATTAGTGTCATTATTATTCTTCATATAAAATAAATTCACTTATATCACGGCGTGTCAATTTAGGGCAGGAGGAAACCTGCAACATCCATAGCGCTGAAAGTTGCAGTAAACCTGTGAGCACCGGCTGGTACTGACAGACCAAGGATGATGTTTACATTTACACTATACAGACAGCGCATCCTATCAACGGAAACTTGTGCGAACATTGATGCCGGGCTCCCGGGACAGAATTTTAACCCAGTGCCTTTGGCTCCAAATTCCAAATGTTCTACCATTGTACTACATGTACTACCCACCCAATATTACTGTCACTACTAAATTTTATTTTATTTATTTTAATTATATTTTTTAATTGGGGTTTAAAGCCGCTTTCAAGATACCTTGTCAATATACAGACTACAAATTAATAATTGTCAGTTAAATGAAGGGTAAACACAAGTAGACATGAAGTAATACCAATCAATGTGTTTTCACATGAAAAATGATCATACAAATACCACAAAACTGAAATTCTCCAAATGTTAATGAAACTAACCCATTTACTCTACATCCTGAAGTAAAATATGTTTGCACCTGATAAAAATAAATTGTACATACATACCATGACAGAGAATTAATTCTATATAGGAATTATGAAAGCAAACCCCATTTTTTACTGAATTAATATTTTTTTAAAAATATTATCAAAAAAGATTATATCAGTTGCGTAAGTTACTAATAAAATTACCATTCAGTTCCACCAGTGTATTGTCGTGATCGTACTCTGCCATTGTGTCAAGGTCAGAGGTCACGTCCACACTGATCATGTCTGGTGAATCCAGGGCCGAGTCTGATGATGGGTACTTTCTGGGTAGCCGTGGCAACAAGGGTGAGGACGGTGATGCGAGGGGCTTGAAGAGGCGGGGCTTGGCGGGGACAGGGGGCGTGGCCATCTTGTGTGAACCTGAAATAAAGATAGAACGATTAGAACATGATACCACTGACATCGAAGACTATTGGATAAAGTATCATTTTTCATCAGTTTCATATTGATTCAGGTGAGGTAAATCTATGGCATAGAAATGGACTGCATGAAGTTAATACAAAAATGAAAAATACCACATAGAAACAAAAAGACATTTTTTTCCATTATGATCTTACAACTTTGTAGTCATGAGAGATGCATCAATTTCAAGTCGAAACATCCACTAATTTTGACATTATTTGCTATGTTATTTAATACTCAAATCATGCTAAATGGACCCACAGTAGGTTATGCAGTATAAAAGAATGTTCTCAATATAGAACCTCCAAGATTTAACATTACAAGACCAGTGTATAACATTCTCAACATAGAAGAACCTCCAAAATTTAACATTACAAGACCAATGTGTTACATTCTCAACATAGAACTTTCACGATTTAGCATTACAAGAGGGTTCACAACACCTGAAGCCTGTTTAACCTCCAGACATTTCAATTCTAACTAGGGTGATGGCTGTCACTTAGACATGGTGGAAGTGGTCTGAATGTCAGTGACCAAATTTCAGGCCACATTAACCACTCGGTCAAATTTGATGGACATCCCCTCTTGACTTAACGAGGTAGATCTGGTCAAGGGGAGTTAGTGACAGAGGGAAACCAAACAAATCGGAAGGAAAAATCCATCGCCTGATGACCATGATATTGGCCTGGTGAATTGGGCAGAGATCATTCCTTAGTTACCTTGTACTGTTCACAGAAGATCTTGGACTTCATCAATTTCGTGTTAAATTGTCATTTTGATCACAACATTGACCTGGGCAGTTGGGCAAGACCATTCCTTCGGTACCCTTGTACCGTCTTGGACGCTACATTGCAGACCAAGACTCATCAATTCTGCATCAAATTGGCATTTTCGACTTGATTTAGTCATGACTAACAGACTACATTGGATATACATTAGATCGAAAGCTGATTCAGTCAATATTTGAAGCAAACCATGTCCAAGTTAGTACAGAATGTGTTTTCATTGCTACAAGGACATTTTCTCAATTATTGGTCAAAAGGTTTCCAGAAAGTGTTCAATATGTCCACGTATGTGACTCTTTATAGTTTGCCATCAAAGCAGATACTGTGTTCTATGCTAGACTGAAGCTGGCGTAAATAGAAATCAACAATTCACTCTTCACCTTCTTAGATACAGCATTCTCATTATGTTCCCAAAACTCACGTCGAGTCAAGTTCATAAAACTTGCCCCGACTCTACATGCTTTTTGCTGCATTCTGACAGATGTATAATGATGACATAGAATGGTTCTACCATACTCATTGGGAACATGTGGCAAAAGAAAAATAATTTTAAAAGATATGTATAAAATGTTTTAGTTTGTTTTTTTCTGACTGGAAAACCATGAAACTCTAAGGAAACCTTAGCTCAAACCTTACCAATGTTGTAGTCTATGGCAAAGATTGGAGTTAACGCTGCCTTCGAGTTAACACAGTTTCATATAGGAGAATCCTGGTACAGAAATCTTCATTAGTCACCATTGTATATGCATTATGTCTGTGTAAATGAGCACTTTTATTTCTCACAAAAACATCCCCTCCACATGCATAACAAAAATTATCACTATGGATTTCCTATACTTTGTCGGCTCTCTCTGGTTCCAAGGGATGAACATAGATCACATTCATTTTTTTTGCATTCTGTCTATGAACCGCAGTCAAATCCTCTTCTTCAAGTCAAGTTTGCTTGTTGAAGTATTTTATACTCAGAAACAGGTCATTTGCATGCTCTCCTGGAAATATGCATTTTGTATGCAGCACTGTGGGCAAATAAAATATTTGTCTCTGGTTGTTATTTCTTATACAATGTTTTTTATATGCTTATCTGTTTCGATATGCTGATATTTCTTTTAAGATGTTGATAAAAATAACTTATCCTAGATCTATCATGCATTGATGAGAGCGAGCAAGTTTTAGTACAACTTTACAATTCCCTAAAATGAATGTATGAAAACACAACCGTTTAACCCTGTCAATGCTGGAGACAACTGAAGATGCCATAAAGAGCAGTAGTTTCTGCGCCTAATCGAGCAGGGAAGAGAGCTATGACCTTATTTCCAGAACTTGTCCAAAACCAAAAACATTTCCATCCACGTTTTCTTCTAGAATGCACCCACATTCACGGCGAAAGATTACCCATGAATAAAATTCAGTAAATCTAGATTGACAAGGATGGAAGAGTCCTGCCAATACCTTGCAGCCAATAGGTTCAATGGGCAGACTCTGTGTCTACGGGTATGACATACCACGAACAATCCATAGTAGTACTAACTACCATAGATGACAGATGTGTGCCAGTATGTGGGACCGAGCGGCCAGACCTTATTGATTGTAGGGGTTTGCAGTACATTAGACAGAGCATTACGCCTCCAATCTCGTCTTGGGGAACCCGGAGATCGAAAAGTCACCCGAAAATAATCAAACGATTCAGTTTCAGACTCAGACAGAACATTGGAATCACGTAATATAGACATTTTTTCCCCCATTACAGGTCTCTGATCCTGTGATATTGATTGAAAAAGTTCCGGGACACGACGTTTCCAAATGTTCAAACACGCTTAGCCATTAATCAGACAATGTTCTCATAGCGTCCTGGAGGTTAAGCGTTAGAGGACAAAAACCTGTTAATAACCCATTACAATGTTGAGAGCCCTGCTTCACAGGAAACTGTGGGAGACAGACCAACTGGACTGACAGACTGATGGCCGAATTATCAACATAATGAAGGGGACTGATAACAAAGACTTCACAATATTGTGGGGAGGGAGAGGAGGGTAGAATACAAGGAGAGGGCTTTCATTAAAGTGCAATCTTTACATTACAGCAAATCACACATTTGTGAAACAGTGTCATTCTTCAATGTCATATTGCCAATAATTTCAGACATTTGCTGATTTTTTATTGGAAATAGTATATCTCCCTGTCTCGAGTTTTTGTGTAATGTCTCACCCATCTCCCATCTAGTCCAGCAGCCAGTTATCAGCCTCTGACATTGTTCATCGCCACAGGAACACTAGACACACCCAGCACCATGTTAAGAATGGTCCATTTATCTTGTGTCTAGGGCAACCCAGGCCACCTATCAGTATCCAGACAAAACCAGGATATCTGTCCATGCAAACCTAACTAGGCTACTTATCTGTGCACAGGCCAATAAGGTCATCTATCATGAAAAAGTCAACAAGGCCACCAACACATATGTATCTTGTGTCCAGGCCAACCTGTGTTAACTATACGTGTCCTGCAGGATAACCAGGCCACATATCTGCATAACCCAGGTCACCTATTAGTGTTTAATCAAACAGGCCATATATATCTGCACGCAACAGGACAGCCAGGTCATATAACCACCTAGGCCTACCAGGCCAGCTATCTATGTCCAGTGGCCAACCAGGGCAACTACTAAATCAACATCATGTATGCACTGATAGACACCCAGGACAGCCAGGCCATGTCAATCTAGATGCTTGTGTAGATCCTGGGAGTATATCCGCTTTAATAAGGGACATATGGATGTTTTCGACCTGATCAACTGCAGGCAGCTAAAAGTCATCCCAAAGCCATATACTTTGACACACCTGGTCGTAGGTGGTTTTTAGGAGGCTGTGAGATACAAGAGATTAAATGCCAGTTTGAGAAGAAGAGAATTACTACTGTCAAAAGGAATTCTAAATGCGGAATGGTTGAATGGACTTGTTTGAAGTGAACATGAATATTCCTCATAAGTCAATGGATCTGCCTGTATAAAGCTGTATTTATTAGGCTGTAATAAAACTGATAAAGAAGTTTCTTGGGCACAGAACTGCCATTTTAATGTTCTTGCATTAGAATTGTAATTGTTCTTCTTTATACTCAAATAAGAAATATTCTTTCAATTTGGACATCAATCATTTTGAATGTTCTATTACACAAGTAATTTAATGATATCCCTCAATCTGGTTAAATTAATGATGGGATTCACGATTTTTTAAAAGCTTAGTCAAAGACTAAGCTTTTTAAAATTGTTAATTTTAAAATTATTTTGAGAATTATGGTAGTCTGCTTCATCCTAAAATTTACAAATTACTAACAAGATTGAATAATACCTAATGAATTTGATACAAATATAGCAACTTTCTTCTTTAACGAAGATCACAACCATGATGTTATCCTTTTTTGGTCAAGATTACCATGGACGCCAGCCAACTTGGCTAATGAGAGCCTTCGGTGCCGATCTGCAGTCTAAAAGCAAGATCACGTTTCTACAACACACTGACTCTGTTGTGTACAAGGCAGGACTATCCACTGCAGTAACAGGAGAAAGTACATACACATATGTAAACAATTCCAGACCCATGCTTAACCTCATCTTCCTAGTAGGCAGAAACTGCAAAGGAAGTTCACAAACTTCAAAGAGCAGGGAAATGCAGGTATTTTTCAGAGAGATAGGTGGATTTGCAGATGTTGAAGACCTGGACATTCCTGTAGGAAACAGTAAACTCCAACCTTAGCAATGGTGTAGTCTACAACTAAGGTTGGAGTGGAGGTTACCTAGAGTTACGCCATTTCGTACATGAGAGCTGAGGATGTTCAGTCTAGTCGGCTAGTGTCATCGTGTAAAGTGTGTCAGAATTTTGTTGTAAATAAATACATGAAAAATGTTTTTAGAATTTGATTGGTAACATATGTAAATCTAGGAAAATTATATAAAATACTAAGCTGACACATAAAAATAGGAATATTTTAGAAAATATTAGGCTAGGACATAACAATACCTAGGTAAACTCTTGTAAAATACTAATTAATTTTTATATTTAAAAAAAAAGTTTTTATTTTATTATGTATTTTTTTTTATTCGTGAAACATCAAGATACACATTCAATAATAAAGAGAACCATAAAAGTAAACTTACTTTCTATATTTAAATCTAAAAGTAAAGAAAGTGAAAGTATTGCAAAATACATAGTTGACACACAGAAGTATAGGGATATATTATAAGTCCAAGACACATGAGTAAATATTCTTGCACCAAACCAAAATTACCATAACAAAAACCAATTACTATTCTTACTAGATCTATGTACTAAGACTACAGAAGCCATAACATAACTATTGTGGTTTCTTGACATGTTGTAAATCCTGTTGTGGCTTCTCAATGTCTTTGTACTATTACAGGCTTAAACAAGTTTAATGAAAGATTCCCAGGAACTGTGCCAAACGACGGAACACCTGTTTGGACCTAGGAGCAGAAAGTGCAGGTATTCAAACTAAGAACCACCCAGAGCCGATGGACTGACGGTCTGCTACTGTCATAAGATGCTTGCAGTTTCACTCAGACCTTACCTGTTTCCATAAATGCTCAGACCATTCCAATTTCCAGAAATACTGTTTCCAGAAATGTTCAGACCATACCAGTCTCCAGAAATGCTCAGACCATACCAGTTTCCAGAAATACTCAGACCATACCAGTTTCCAGAAATGTTCAGACCATACCGGTTTCCAGAAATACTCAGATCATACTAGTTTCCAGAAATGTTCAGATCATACTAGTTTCCAGAAATGCTCAGACCATACCAGTTTCCAGAAATGTTCAGACCATACCGGTTTCCAGAAATACTCAGATCATACCAGTTTCCAGAAATGTTCAGACCATACCGGTTTCCAGAAATACTCAGATCGTACTAGTTTCCAGAAATGTTCAGATCATACTAGTTTCCAGAAATGCACATACCATTTTCCAGAAATATTCATACCATACCAGTTTTCCAAATGTTCAGACCATACCAGTTTCCAGAAATGCTCAAGAGGAACTTCTCAAGAACAGTAATAAAAACTATCAATTGTGAAATCCTATTCTCAAACAGGAAGTCTACCAGACTCGGAACATAGACCACGGTCATAACCAATATCTAATTAAACGGCTCAGTTTCTAGACACCTTCTCTTGTTGTCATTCGCAGCAAATATTGAGGCATCACAGAGGGAAAACAATGGAGTTAACGTGATAGTATTTCCCAGCCATCCATCATACTCCCGGTTAACACAGATATTGTGTCTACCCTCTTCCATCTTTAGTCATGTGCAGACCTCTGGGGCCAAAATATTCCAGCTAATAATCAGTCGGCATCATAATATGTGCAGACCACTTTTACACAAACCACAGAACACATTGTTGTGCAATTATATTGAAGCATAAAAATTATTTTAATAAACAGAAAATATTAAAATTACCAAAGGTTTAGTTTGAAAGCCGTAGGATAGTATAACCCCCAAAAATAATGTACAAATATAATTAGCTCTCTACATGCTGGAGGCAACCAGAGATGCCCTAAAGAGCAGTGCCTATGCCTAATCCAGCAGGGAGAGGGTTAAAGATAGGAATGGATTTGATTGAATTAGTACATTATGTTGCAGCAGGAATATTTCACTAGTCTGTGTCACACCCTGTTCTCACCAAATTACTAGATTACTGGAGAATATATTATTGATTTACTTTAACCCTCTGAGACTATGGATAGTCTAATATTTCACCTATATGTGACGATTGGAGGGAATACTTTATACATTATGAGTATTTTACTAGACATATCTTGTTTAAACATTACTTTTTTTTAAAGTTTTAATCAAGTACAGAAATGGGGTCCCACATGCACCATGACCTTTGAAAAAAAAAGCAACACCTCACTTGATGTACTATTTTTTAAATGTTAAAATAGTACAACTTAAATAACCTCGTTAATCTGGGCTCTAAGGCTGATCGTGGCTTCTGTTACAAATCGTCAAATATTGACGATCTTAAGAATGATACTTCATTATCGTATTTCAATATTATCCTGATGAACGAGACAATGGTGATGTATTATCATGCTGGCATGTCGGTCATCATCTGTCATCAGTCATCTGAAGTCATCAGTCATCTGAAGTCATCAGTCATCAGTAGTCATCAGTCATACATGGTAATATTAGTTGGTACCAATCAATCAATAGTTCAGTGATGTCACTATGGCCAATATAAAAACATGCTTTAATCCACTTTAATCCATTAAGATAATCCATGAAACATTTCTGGTTGGTGCTTATTAAACATCAAGAAGGAACATTAAACTATAATTTAATACACTGGATTAAGATAAATCATTTCTTGAAATACATCACAAAAGTAACCTTGGACGTTCTTGTATAATTGACAATGACAATAGTTCTTTCTTCTGAGATCACTATTTTGTAAAAATAAAGTTGACCTCTTGCATGATTGACAATGATAATAATTCTTTCTTCTCGTATATCATACACAATTATGGTGGTGAAATTGCTATATCTTGTAATACAATATTTGCCAATCAAGCCCACAATCTATCGAGTTATCTATATTCAATCAACTGTTGAATATACAGGCTCATTCATCACTGGAGACAAGTCATTAATTGGTGTTCCACGATTGAGCCAATTCTGTTCCAAATACCAACACATGGCTATTTGTCATGGAGACCTACATCATCAAATCCTCTGAGGACTAATATGAATCGGAATTATCTGCGGAATCGGAATTATCTGCGGGGGAAGGAAAAGGAGGAGGAGAGAAAAACTTGGTCAAATTGATTGACCGCAGAATGACCACAGAATTATTTGATTCATTGCAGGAATAACAAGTGTAGAAATGTGTATTCATGAGCCATTCCTAATAGTCTGGACTGGGAATGGAATCCGTCCAGAAATAACTGATAAATGACGTGTTACGACATCACTGAATTCAAGATGAACCTGTTTCATCGGGCAAAACTTCCCCCATCCATCTAATGACATGCACTTTCTATGGATTTCGACACCATCAAAACTTCCAGAGGATTATTCGACGTGAGAAATATTCATGCTTCTCAAAAGTTTTTTTAGAGCGCAATGACAATGAAATTGAATTATTATCCGCCAATTATGCAGTACAAGCAAGATCTCACTATGATAGCATGGAGTTCTTGATAATGTTACAAGTTTTCCAATTTGTAAATTCTCTACAGATGGTGTGGTAGCAATATTAAAAGTAGATTGCTTCCGTTTATATGAAGGTCATTTATGAAGTTTGCATCCGATCCAAGCGAGCTATCTCAAAGGAGATATCACATTACATGGATACCAGTTTGACTATTTGGTCAGGATATTGGAAATCTTTCAGTAAATTCAAACCAATTATTCTGATAAATGTCCGAGATAAATGTCCCTGGCATGTTGGCCAACAGTGAATTGAAATCCATTTATAGATAATAACATGCAAGGCAATTGGGAGTTATCTCCTGTTGAAACTTGCTGTAACTCAACCATTGGGAGTTTTCTCCTCCTGTTGAAACTTGCTGTAACTCAACTGGTTTATGAAGTACAATGCATGATACAGTAACTGCTAAATAACAGGCATGGCAACAGACAACTGTCATTTCAGTGCAAAATAAAAGCCATGGATCTGGGGACTGCAGCCACGTCGAGGGCAAATAAATCTACCCCTGGACAAATACATCAGTAGATTTCCACAGATCCGTAGAAAATTGCCATGCCTGAGATAAATGAACGTAGATAACTATTTGCTACACATTTTACCCTATCCATCCAATGTGAATTGTACCATAATATGTAAATTTCCTTGAATTTGATTGGTCGAAATGGTTGAAAAAGTGTGGTCTAATGGCAATAACACTACAGGAAATTATACCATAGAAGAACAATTGGAATAATCACAGCATAAGAAAATTAATTGCCAGAACTATAACAATTGGAATAATCACAGCATAAGAAAATTAATTGCCAGAACTATAACTAAAATACAAATAATTCAAAATGGCTAACACGCATTTTTGTTTGATGAATATCTCAATTTTAGTATGGGAAGTTACAATGAAACCATGGGAGAACTTTTTAATGACGTGCTCTAACAGTATGAAGAAAATGGTAAGCAATTTAGGTTCCATTAGGAGGCCTGCATGGGTATCGTTTCACGAAGCTCT
>JAUTBT010081573.1:1939-12840 GCA_032361225.1 Lepetodrilus schrolli | reverse complement strand
ACTATTGAAAGCTGCACGCCCGGGTCAGAAAATGTCGGCCCCGGGCGTCCGGGCCGGCTTCCATTTCCAACACTGCCTATTTACTGTCGTCAGTGGAAGATCGCACCACAATTGCTCGTGTGCAGTGCTTGGCGATTTCCATGTGATCAGCTTTCGTATACAAGTCAATCATACGTCATGCTATATTCATGTGACTTATTCCTAATGACCATGTGATAGCTATACAAACAATGTGATCACTAAAAATAAATAGGAATCACAGAACAATTGCAAATACACCGCACACGAGGCGATTGAGCCCATGTAAAACTGCCTATTAAGGCGACGGTAAATTGCTTGTGTGCTGGCAGTATTAACGTCGCAATTCAAATCGTCTAACAATTCGAACACATAAATTAATAATAAAATACTATTTTTCCGACCATAAAAATATGAACATGACCATTTATTTTCAAATCATATTTTTCTAATTATTCGAACACAATCATCTTTTCAAAATCTTTTTTAAAAAGTATTATTTTATTTACCATTTATTTACCATTTCATTTACAACCATATTTTGCACTTTAACTAGGTTGTCCCTAATTAAATGGCACCAATAATTTTCAATTTTCATATTTTTCTAATAATTCGAACAGCTACAAATTTAATTATTTTCTCCTATTCGAATTAAAAGGTAATTATGGTATATAAGCGATCTTGAATTATTTTCTTCCATAAATTTTTGTCAATTAATCACCGTTAAGTTGCTGCAGGAATATTTCATCGATATGCGACAACAAAACATAAATAGATCAAATCATACTGACATTCACGTATATTTGCATACCTATTAAATGTTTGACAAGTCGAATACAGTGAAATATATATTTGTATCACCCTGAAAAAAATCAGCTTGAGATAATCTTTACACAATAAATACACTGACGAAATGCATACTCGACACACAATGCAACATAATAGACGATAGACGACTTGAGTGGGGACACGCACTACATTCCTAAAATGAACACCGTGCATAAATCACAGGCACATATAATAACAGGCAAATGAACAAGGCATGATAGCAATAATTATGGGAATACAAAATATACAACCATTTCAACTTTTCCCCACTGCTGGCATAATAGGATAGTGTTTCTTATAATTAACCCTTAACTGAATATGCTCTAGTATGTAATGCTGGTTACGATTAGCATTCTCGACACTGCTGGCAGCTGAAGGTGCCCTAGTGTACAGCCCTGGTTGTGATTAACCTTCTCAACGCTGAAGACAACCATAGATTCCCCTATACATATTAATTCAGCAGTGAGAAATTGTGTTGTGGGAAGAAAACGAATACGACGTCTTTGAATAACATAATAATATTGAACAACTCGTTGGTGTGTATTAACCTTCTCCATGCTGAAGGCAACCAGGGATGCCCTAAAGAGCAGTGCCTGTGTCTAATCCAGCAGGGAGAGGGTTAAAGGAAAGTCATTTTGGTTGTGCACCTATGTATCACGTGGAAGACAAACCAATAATAGTGTTTTTTTTAAATAGTGACACAAACTTGGCTTTTTCAAAATGGCAGCAGTGGGATCCGACAAGTGTGGCATCAAACTTTGGTATTTAAAAGACAGGACTAGCAATACATAGTCTTGTCCCTGGAAACACTTTACGCTGATAAAATTAGTGATAAAACTAGTTAAATTATTTGTGTGTGTGTGTGTGTGTGTGTGTGTGTGTGTGTGTGTACATGTGTGCATGCACATGTGTGATACTCAAACAAGTTAACTAGATTAAATGCATACAGTACCACAGTGGATTAGGACAAAATGAATATTTTATTCAAAATGTGAAAAGTAAAGTGTGAAAAATGTTATAATAAAAGAATAGTTAATGCCTTCATTTAACCCTCCTGTTGCTGGACAAGGCATGGGTACAGCCTTTAGGTTGGCATCAGCATGGCGAGGGTTACAGGTAAAACATGTCAATGATCTTGTGCGGACGATGGGAGGAGAATGTGTAGAAATGTTTTAAATTATCAAAGACGTTTCACAGAGCCGTCAATCCAACGAGAATATCTCGAAATATTAATCTCAACGCAAAATAACTCAAGAGTACGATCATTAGAAAAGTTCACACCCATGCTGAGGAAATGCATCAGTTACCATGGTGTCTTCACATAAGTCACAAGATAACAATCTGAAAAGTCATTTAAATTAATAATCCCACTTAAATGGCAGCTTGAAATTAATGTGGAGAAAATATAGATGTGGACATGTGAACTTGTGTAATGCAACTATTTTTTTTTTGAATTGGGGTTTAGAGCCGCTTTCAAGATTCTTTCACTTATATCGCGGATTGTCAGTTTAAGGCAGGAAGAAACTCACACTTTTATCATGCTAGCTCACTGGAATATCATACTGCACTTAAAACATGGATACCCCACTCAGACATTATACATACTGAATCCGAGTCAACCAGTCCTTGCTTTCCCCAATTTTTAATGCCGAGTGACGAGCTGGGGAATAAGTACCATCATTAAATTTCTTTTGGTATGATGGAGCTGGGGACCAAACTACAGGCATACTGCTCTCCAGGCTGACACCCTAACCACTACTCTACAAAGGTGGTTGTAAATAATCCATACCTACGCAAGATCAGAGAAACTTGGTGCTAAAACTCAGCACTTTCTCTTATTTTCAACTGAATCGGCAAATGAACATTAACATGTGAAAAACCACTGGATATCCACTGGAAGATCAGAGGAAGCTCAGAGAAGCCTGGTGTTGAAACAGACTACTGTCATACATTTTTCTCTGAAGCAAACAAACATTAGTCAGAAAAATAATAACCCATTAACCAGTTACATGATGATGATGGATAATGAGATCTGTGGCTGGAATAGTGAAATCAACTAAAATAATACTTTTAGAGATCCATTATAACGATGCACCTGTCCTTGTCAAATACACCTTGTTCAGATTTGTGTCAAATTTTCTTTCGCCATTTTTTAAAGGCATATAATCACGATTTGTTGACATATTTCAAGGTCAAATTTATTTGACCTGAAAGTATGTACATATGATTTGTCTACACAAGTAAATTGGACAACAAGATACATTTTCCATATACCCAACATGCTTTCAATATTTTGATATTTTCGTATTTTTTATTGTGAAATATTGAAAACCAGTGGGATTGTAGCTGGTTACGCAATATACTTTAGACAAATCAAATGTACATACTTTCAGGTAGAATACATTTGACCATGAAATATAACAACAAACTGTGATTGTGTGCCTTTAAAACATTATTTGAATATTTTTTGGTCTTGAAGTGTTGACTGAACAAACCAACCAAAATCACATATTTCCATAGAGATTCACAACTGACGCCAGCTGGACCCAAACGACTAACTACAATAACAGACTAACTACCATAACAGTCGAAGATTTCTTTTCAGTTGGGCCTTGAGCTATAATTACTAATATCTCACTCAATTCCATTTAGCTGACAATATTACAAAGCTTACAAATGTGGTACAGGAATGACTGTTGGTCTGGTTTGGTGGTACGAGGATCTGGGGTGGGGTGGGAGTGGAGTAAAGGGAGTAGAGAGATGTTGATGGAAGAAGAGATTTCATGATTGTAATTATGTTGAATGATTGTCAACAAATAACAATATGGGTATGATTGGAAATGCATAGATATTTTTTTATATTTTTTATAATCACTTGCCAAAAAGCATCAGACAATTTTTTTTTCAGTTTAATACAATTCAATTTTTATATTTCTTGAAAAATTGCCTCAAAAAATATTATTATTAAATCGAAGAAGAAAACAAATGGTCACCATCTTTGACAAAAACTAATCAGGATACCAGACCTGTTGTATCATTATAATTGGCCCTGTTTCAGCTAAGCAGGTAACTATTCTAAGAAGTACATGTCTTCAAAGATAAAGTGTCTATATGTGTTATCCTTGAACACATTTTGCAATCACCGGGTTAATATACATAAAAAAATATATAAATATTTAGTATTGCTATGACTAGATTTTGCCAGGGATAACATTTCGGCCTCCACAACAACAAACAGGAAGTAGCATGGTGGCCATTTTGAAATATCAAAGTTTGTGTCACTGGGTGATAGCTATGGTAGATTTTAGAAGTGGCACAGTCAGATTCATACATTTTCACCCGAACCACAATAATTTATCTTCTGCATAATAAGGCACAAAAATAATATTAAAAATGAATACAATAATTGGAGGTAAACAGAGGGTTATATAAAATAAATACCCTGGCATGCAGAAGAAAAACAAACGACATTGGGAAAAATGACAATATTCTTGCCCTCGAATATAAGGGTAATCCTGTGTTTAGATATCACACTACTCTTGCTTCGCGAGTGCATCGAAGCAAACTATAGTTGAGCAGAAACATTTTCCAGGGGGTTCTGGGTAATAGTATATATAAACATGCATACAATTATTACTATTATACATACAATAGTAATATATTATTAGAATAAAAAGTTGAGATATTTCAAGTCTCAGCTGCATAATATTTAGCACATACAAGTTAACATTTAAACACAAAAAAAAATCTAATATATGTTCCCCGTGATTTCCTATTTAGGCAAGACACCTATGACATTGAACACAAGTTTGTATGTTAGTCTGCACGTTCTCCTCAGCCAATTTAACACATAGGGAAACAATGGCAACCTGTTCTACGAAATTCAACCCAATGCTTGAGCAACCTAGGGGTAAAACTAGCAGTGAAGAGAAATTGCATCTTCCATTTCACAGTGGGCAGGATGCGAAAAGAGAGGTCCTGCCGTGAGTTGTGCCATGTCCAGCCGTGACCGCTCGTAACAAATCCGGCGTGGAATTCTTAAGTGCCACACTGAGGTTCCCCATCATTATATATTTCGGTGAGAAGCCACAGCAAACTAAATGTTGTCCTAGTGTTTATGTATCACATGTAAAATTCATCGAAATAGAACACATTTGTAATGATGGCCATGATGATGACAATACTGATGAAGACGATGATGACGGGCAATGAATATCTGCTCGACTGCGTGACTGTTTGTGGGCCGACTTTTTCTGGTTTAATGTCGTCCTTGATACGACTAACCTGAACTTGATCCTCACTAGAACAACAAACAACAACAACAACGTATTAGCGAGATGGCAGAAAATTAGCCTATCAAGAAGGCCCCTTGAAATTTCTGTCAAACTTTTCAACATGCCAGGCAAGTAAACTGACGAAATCGTTGATTCAGGACATTCCTGATGGCATTTCTTCCATGGAAATGGTTCCACATTAGTTGGTTGGTTGGTTGGTTGGTTGATTTGGGTTTAAAGCCACTTTCAAGATTTGTTCATTAACATCAGGGCTTGAATGCATATGTACTGCTTGTACTAGTCTGGATTTCCACCAGTTTTTATAATTGCTAGCTCACTTGGAGGGATATCATGCCACAGATAGAACATGAATACCCTACTCAGACACACAGAGCACCGACCAGTCCTTGCTTTACCACTTTAATGCTGAGCGCCAAGCAGGGGAACAACAAGGACCTTCTTTTAACGTCTTTTGGTATGACGCGACCGGGGATCGAACCCGCGACCTTCCGCATTCCGGGCTGATGCTCTAACCATTACGCCACGGAGCCGGCTCTCCACATTAGTAGTTATATACAAATATACAAAGCTATCATCCCAGATCCGTGTTATGCCAGCCATGTCACATTATTGTAGCACGGGAAACTCAAACTCATGCCCAACTGTTACATTCGTATACTTTTGTCCCAAAAGGCTACTGGTGCTCAATTAATTTTGCAGAGTATATACATGCGCGTATCACGTGGTCTCACCTTGATAGTTGGTGGCTGTGGCTCATTGTCTGCACAGTCTATGTACTTGGGAATTGGTATCTTTGAGCACTTGATGAACAGCTGATCTCCGATTTTATCAATAATGGCCAAAGTCTGCAAATATATATGGAAGAAACAAGTCAGTATGAAATTCATGACCATAAAATACTTGCACACTGCATGTTTTTAAACCATTGACCAGGGTCATCAAAACAAAATATGATTTATAAAACAAACAAAAATATTAACAAATTATTAAAGTATATTTGAAAAATATATAATATATCAATAAATACATAAAATAAACTACAAAATAGAAGTAAATGCACACCTTGTCTAGCATGGCTTTAGTGTGGGCAGCAGACAGACAAAAGCGGACGCGAGATTCAATAATGGACGTTGCTGGAAAGCCTGCAATAACTGTACCCAGGCCGAGGTGCAAGCAGCGGCGACTGAACTCACTGGAAAAGAAATCCATTTATTCTTAAAATTTATTGAACGATTTATTTATAGCTTTACATTGCTGGAATAGAAAACTTGATGAAACGAGACCCAGGATGGTGTGATAATTATTTCATACTGATAAAACAGAACCATACTGATCATGGGTTTCGACCCCGAATTGCTGGATTGCGAGCCGAACGCTCTACCGACCGCCAAATGGGTAACACAGCTGGTCAAGTAGGAGGCATCTGATATCAAACCCGGCTCCATTCTTCTCCTCCAGATGGTGGCCCATCCTCGACTTACTAACCCAGTCACGTCCGAGCCACCAGGAAGCTAGGAATTCTCAGTCCAACAATTCACAGAACAACCCATTGAAATAGGATCATGCCGATCTAGGGATTCAAATCCAAGTTACTGGATTGTGAGTCCAACAATCTACCGACTGAGCCAAAGGGATAACCCCACTGACCAAACCCAGTAGAAGCATCTTATATCGTGTGGTTACACTGACAACATGTCATTCAATTGTTAGTGGACGTACGAGAGCTTGGCAGGCTGGTAGATCAACAGAGGAACGACTGGCGAGTCCTTGTTTCCGAACAGGATGAATCGTTTCTTGTGGAGTTCCCGTCGGAAGTACCTTGTGTTCCACGCCAACTGGTCGATACGGCGGCGACCTGTGGACATGCGTTCAGAGTCAATATCCAGCTGATCCTGTGTCGTGTTGCCGTCAGTCAGTCATTGGTCATTGGTCATTTGTCACTAGTCATTTGTCAGTGTCAGTGTCAGTGTCAGAGTCATTGTCAGTAGTCCAAGTTTGAACACGAATCCGAGTCTTCCAGTCAGGAAGTCCCAAAGGAATGGTAATTTACTTCCAAGAAGTTGAGGGAAGAGTAGAAAAAAAATAGTACAGATGTTGTGAGTCATGGTTTCCTGTTTTATTCATCTACATCTAGTATCATCTAGTGTAACTTGCATCACCATACCACAGGCTTCCACAAACCTGTTAAAAGACAGATTATCTTAACTGACCTATGTCGATTCCATCACTACCCATTCTGATCTTCATGTACATGCACATGTACTTATTTTTTTTGGGGGGGATGTTTTTTTGATTAGGTTTTTTAGTCGCTTTCAAGATTCTTTCACTTATATCACGACTTGTCATTTTAGGGCAGGAGGAACCCGCAACATCCGTAGCGCTGAATGTTGCAGTAAACATGCGAGCACCGGTTGGTACTGACAAGACAAAGGATGATAACTGCATTGCCACTCTACAGACATCGCATCCTATCAATATTGCGTCAGAAAGGTAACTTTCGCGAACATTGATACCGGGCTCCTGGGTTGGGATTTGAACCTGGGACCTGTTCTACCACTGCGCTACCACCCGCCCTCATGTACATGTACTAAAACCTCCCAGAAATCAATAATGAAAAAAATAAAATATATTGTTGCCTATATGTACATGGGCACGTCTGGTTGACTACAGCACATAGAAGGTGAAAACGTACCCATGTCCGTGCCGTCTTTGCCCATGATGATCTTCATGGAGTGGATGACCTGTCTGGCAGCGGGTGGAGATATGGAGCAGGCATAGATGGCACTGTGGGAGTTGACTCGTAGGTGGTTGATCAGATGCTGAAACAGTAGAGTGCAGCATTGTAGCCACGCCAACACCAGTTGTTTTTTGTTGTTCCGTGTTTAATCGGACGTGAGAACACAAAAATAACGTTCTAGAGGAGGGCATGCCTGATAATTGCTGCCATTATTCAGGACCATGCGATGTACCCTAATTGTATGCAGACAGCTCACATTTCCCGTAGTAAACAAGACACCCCCCCTCCCCCCACCAACACATTAAAATGTTGAAATGAAAATATTGAAAACCAGAGGTAAATGCAGAAAATGTATCTTTTTTTAAAAAATTGGGATCTAGAGCTGCTTTCAAGATTCTTTCACTTATCATGGCTTGTCAGTTTAAAGCAGGAGGAAACCCGCAACATCCAAAATGCTGAATGTTGCAGTAAACCTGCAAACACAGGCTGGTACCGACAGACCAAGGATGATAACTGCATTGCCACGGTACAGACAGCACATCCTATCGATATCGCATCAGAAAGGAAACTTTTGCAAACGTTGATGCCGGGCTCCCAGGGTGGGATTTGAACCTGGAACCTTTGGCGTTGAAGTCCAACGTTCTACCATGGTGCTACCACCTGCACTTGTGTAGACAAATCAAACGTATATATTTTCAAGAAAAAATACATTTAACCCTGAAATATGTCAACAAACTGTGATTGTACAACTTTAAAATAGTATTTTTCAAACTACTAATTAATTTGATATACATTACATTCACAGAGTTACTACCTTACATTATGTGGTATCATCATAAAACCATGAAATTTGAAACTTACAACAACAAAAATAATAAAACAATAATAATTTTAAAGTACCTTCGACCCTCCTATGTATCCACCACAGGATCCAAAGCTTTTGGTGAACGTTCCCATCAGGACGTCGACATCACAAGGGTCGAGGTCAAAGTAATCCACGACTCCACGTCCATTTGGCCCCATGGCGCCAATGCTGTGTGCCTCGTCCAGGTACACATATGCCTTGTACTTCTTCTTCAAGGCGATGATGTCTGGCAGTCGTATAATTGACCCCTCCATGCTGAAAGTTTTCCAAAGACATCATTTGGGATTTCCTTCTAAGAATGACTAACAAAGGGGTGTATGTGGAAAGATTATTGAGCTGCAGTTTATTAATCAGGGATGAGAATGGGAAATTGTGTCTTGTGATCCATCCTGTGATACAACATTGTAGCTTTTACATGTTTAACTCTCACCATGCTGGAGGCAAACGGAGATGCCCTAAAAGAGCAGTGCCTGAGCCTAATCCAGCAGGAAGAGGATTAAGCATTGTGTAGAATATATCTGTTAACTCATCATTTCCTGTGATAGTAAAATAACAACCTAAATTAACATCCAGACAGTGCAACCCTTTCGTGAATACAGGCCTGGTGTTAACTTGAAAAACAAAACACTATTATTCTTAGGATCCTCCACTAATGGTGACTGACATGTGTTCTTCATTAACCCTCTCCATACTGAAGGCAAACGGATATGCCCTAAAGAGCAGTGACTTTGCCTAATCCAGCAGGTCTACCGCAAGCAATAACAACAAAAATTACATGACAAAAATTAGTAAGCACAACAGCATTAACTGGGGATAATTGCTGGCGACGTGGTGATAACAGGTTGCTAACGAGTCGACGTATCTGAAGAGACACCGACCTGTACACCCCCTCAACGACGATGAGAATTTTCTTCCACGGTCTGTGTGTCCGAGGCTGCCCATGCACTACAGCATCTACTAACTTTTTTTCTAAATCCTTCATATCTGCAACAAACAGAGTGCTATGAGGACAATGGGAATTGGATCGATGTACATGTGCACCCAAGGCCATATTTATTTGATTCCTTGGATTACTGATTTTTATGTGATAATTTTGGCTCGGGCGGTCGAATATATAAATAAATATAATTTGACATTTTGGCCCAGCCGGTAGGGTCCAATATAAAAATTAATAATAATTGAAGATTATGAATGGTTGGTTGACAGAAAATAAATATAGTTGATCAAAATAATTGTCAATAATTGATTAAACACCAGTAAAAAGTTCAGATTTGAATGCACAATTATTTTCAAAGTACTGCTTGCCAATATACCATAAATTAGACTTTTGTTATACAGTAGCAAATAACATTGGCTTTGACCGTATCAACCTATCACCTGCTGGTCTTTCTTCATGTTCAATGATGGTTTATAAGACGTTTTCCTTCACCACTTATTATGATAATTTTCAAAACTCTAGTACATGGTTGGCGGAATACAATAAAAATAATAATTTTTATTTTCCAAAAATGGAAAAAAATCCGGTCAGCAGATCGATCTGTAAACCAGGGAATCAAATAACTATGGCCGTATTATAAATATATGTGAATAAAGTAAAGTGTGAATCAGTGCATTGTAACAGAAATCAATATTGGGACTAATGAGCCTAATGTATTGATCATACATGCATCTTTAATAAAGACAACTTTTCTTTCATATAAAAGCATCAATAAGAGGATCCAATCACATCAATCGATGAATACATCTAGTTAATAATGAGTGCCATTCACAGATATAAAGTGCAAAATGAGAAAACATTTCATCAACATCATACCGTATATCGTGGGGTATAAGCCCAGGGGGCTCACTTCATACAATAATGGATAATAAGGTGATAATAATGTGGCTTATACCACAAGAAGATCACAACTTATTGCTGTAATATTTACCAATCGAAAAAAGGAGCACTCGATTTACGGTCACCATTTTGAATTTTATAAATCTGTCGTAGATTGATAAGATAGGAACTAATAAACACAATAAAATAATAAATATCTTTATTTTGTTATTAATATTCTATATAAATATGACAACAATCTGAATCGGCTGCTCAATCTGAATCGGAAGCGTCATGGTTGTTTGAAATTCCACATCCGCGTGGGGGGGGGGGGGGGGGGGG
>JAUTBT010081572.1:0-31184 GCA_032361225.1 Lepetodrilus schrolli | reverse complement strand
ACACTACAACCAGACCTGGAGATCGTGCCTTCTCTGTTGCTGCACCAAAACTCTGGAACTCTTTACCACAATCACTTAAATCTGCTACAAGCCTGTCTATCTTCCGATCTAATCTCAAGACTTACCTCTTTTAACTAGCATACCCTTGACTTTAAAGCACCAGTGAGCGGCTACAAGCCGGATATTAGGCGCTATATAAATCAATTTATTATTATTATTATTTCTTCTATAGTGGTGTAATGTTTTGTTCTATTGGAAATTGTGCTTCTTCTAATATTCTATAATGGTGTATTGTTTTATTCTAGTGGAAATGTTGCTTCTTCTAATGTTCTATAGTGGTGTAATGTCGTCTTAGACTAAGACTTCTGTGAAATGGTGCTTCTTCTACGATGGTGCAATGTCTTCTATTGGAAATTGTGCTTCTTCTATGATTGCGTAATGTTTAATGCTATTGGAAATGGTGCTTCTTCTATAAGGGTGCAATGTTTTCAGTCATTGTATGTTAAAATTAAGCTTAGTAAATTTTATGAAACATGTATTAATAACTGCTTGGGAATATAGTTGATGGTTTATGAAAAATACAAAAGACAAGCATTGAATTATAATGAAATGATTTATTGACAGTAAGACTGATCTGCCACAAACAACAGACAAACTGTCACTGCTATGTCATGTGACATGTGACTGTCACATGACAGCACAGACAGACAGACAGACCGACATACACATCCATACAAATTTAGAACAGCAATAGTCATAAATTAACCAGCCTATGTTCACGGCATGCACTGTCTCAACATAGACATGGTTTTTGAGAGCACAAGCGCCGACAGATCATTTATGAACACATTTAGGTTAAATATGAAGAATAATTGATGACACGACATGACGCAAGCTGTTTCAAGTGGACAATAATTCAGGTAAAAAATATATAATTCTCATAACTCATTTTTACAATTTAAGTACATATAGAACTAAAGAATTTCTTAGCTTATTTGTATTTGATTTTATTTCATTTACCTGTACCAACAATGGCTATCTACTTGATATTGTTTACAGCAATCATAGCTTTAACTTTCCACTTAGTGTGTTCAACAATATCAATAAATTCAAAAGGTTTTATTTGGAGTAAATTTCTTTTAAAAGTTAAAATAATCAATACCAATATAAAATGCAGCATCATAAATATATATTTTTTTTTTTAAAGTAAGAAAGTCGATGTATATCAAATTATAAAACTGAAATAGATAAAGAATAAGTGATCATAAGGTGTAGGATAAAAGAAAGAAAAGAGATACCTCAGTAGGAACTTGTAAAGAAGGTATATACAGATGATATAGACAAAAGAGTAGAGGTTCGTTTCTGTACAATTGTTGAACAAAATGCTACATAAAATAGGACACTATCACATAGGCTTGTAAAATTTAGAATGTACAACATTATGGTGGGAAAAGTCATTAACTAATGAAAACTGTTTTGTCAAAGGTAAACATTAACAAGTTAGACTTCAATCACACAAACAGCAATACATTTGAGGGGTGGGGAGTGGGGGGGTGGCATGGAATTACATTTATGAAATGCACTAAATAAAGTAATTACAGCCAGAAACATTATTTACCAACATTAAAACCATGAATTTGACCGCAAACAAATAATAATTAAATTCTAAATCTACAATGCCTCAAAATATTCAGATACGCATTAATGAGGTACACTTGTTAATTAATGTTGAAGTATTATTTCACACAATATACATTTATAATAAGCATAACAATCCTTACTGTAACAGTTCTGCCAACATACAACTTCATCAATTGTTTAATTAAACCTGTAGACATTTATATAAACAAATATCAATTGATTTCTTAATCAATACCAATGTTTCCTTACTTGTAAATATAATATCAATAACATTACTTATATATATATATATATAAACTATATTATTATTCATTGTTTAAAAACATCTTTAAGAAGTATCAAATTACTTATTGGTATCCTACACTAAATATAAGATATATTTAAACAGTTCTATTGATAAATATACCCTTCATTCGACTGTTTTGTACTTCTGCTATCTGGCATTTGATTGGCTGTCGTTAAACATGTGACTATGAAAATTCTACAATCTGGGAGTGTGAGGAATAAATCAGATCTATTTGCCGTGAAACGTCAGGTCACATGACTGCGGTCATGTGACCTGAATAGGAGCACCACTGAAGCGACGTGTCAACACTAACAAATCTACACAAACATGTCTGGTTACCATGGTGAAATAGGTTCCCCCGTGTCCATTGCACACGTGTGTTGCCTTACAATTACATAGCGTAATCAGTCTGGGTTACGGACAAACAGCATTCCTTCGAAGGTGGACAAAATAGTCCATAACCCAGACTGGTAATTATGCCCAGAAACGATCACGATTACTCCGCAACCATTTTGATATAGTTTGAGAATCCTTTCATGACATACGAAATGGCCTCGCCGTCCGATTTCTGTTTCATTTTTGTTTTCGTAAGGTAACATGCAACAATGAAACTGCACTCTTCATCACTGGACTTGATAGATACCGAAGGTAGGCTCAGCTGGAGTATTTATTTATGACAAAACCTAATCAACCAAACTATTACAGGCTTCCTATTTAATTTCTAAAGATCAGCGAAATATTCCTGCTGCAAATATTTACATTAAATAAACTTATCGCTCATGGTTCATATAAAAGTTTAAAATATATTTCTGCGCAGCGTATCGGTGAAATATTCCTCCTGCTTTAAACATAAAATAAACTTATCGCTTATGTTTCATATAGTTAAAAAAAACACATTTATGTGCATCCTGCACCTTTAATAATGCTGGGTGTTATCAGTAATTATTTTACATCCTAAACAATTGGGATTTTAAAATGATGATGCTTACATCGGATATCTAGCAAGTCGGTTAGGACGTTCTCGAATATTGCATTTCACACACGCATATATAATAACAACAATTGTAACCTGTAAAACTGAGCAAACAACTCAGTTTGAAAACAGACATGGCTGCACCACACCCCTCTCAAAACACTGAACTATTCCACTCTGGTTTGGGGGTGTCAAAACTGTGCAACGGTATCACTAACATTATTGGTGGGATCAAACCCACCAGAAAATCGGGGGGGGGGTTGAGAAAATGTGCCAAGAATCACTGCTGGTGTTTAGTTTCCATGCAGATGGTAAACTGTAGTAATTCCACAATACAATTACAAGAACATCCATCTTTACAGCCTTGCATGGCAGCCATATTGAAATTGTAATTGTGAAAACAAGTCCTTGTCAAAGATGGTGGTAATTTTAAAATTTAAATTATATATATATTTTTTAAATAATTATCTTTTGCATTTTTACAAGTACCAATGTTTCTAAAAATGTATAACAATAATAAAACAAAAAAAGTACCACCGTCTTTAACATGAACTATGTAAAAACTAACTACTGTACTTGAAATATAAGAATACGGGTCGATATTGAGCTTTACATTGTCTTGTACATAACCTTTCTTGTGTACAATAGCAATAACAGATCTCGTATAATAATGATAATTTTTATGTGGACACAGGTTTAAACATGTGGAGATCAGAAATGTGGTTAATTTTTGTTACTTAATCTAGTGTAAGAAGAAATACACCAAAGAGTCGGAAAATTTGCATCCCAATGATGTCACAATACCCTGTCATACATAATATATTATGTAACACTCGTTCATTTTCATGAAAAACATTTCCTGCCGGTCCATTTCGAAGCAAATCAGTGTGTATATAGGAGTTGGCAAAAAGTGTCCTGTTTTTTGTGTGTAAAGATTCTCTCTCAGTTGTGGCCTTACACAGAAAGTACCAGCTTAGAGACTCTACCCATGTCTCATTAGACAGATCCTAGTTCTTAAAAAGTTCACCCCTTTTGACGGTTTCGACTTCACAATGTGTTGATTGTCTCCTGTGCCGAATGTACGCAGATATATATTGGGTAATATGAGTATTATATATACACCAGCACTAATTGTTATTTGCTTTGCCAGGGTGGGGCTATAGAAATTGTGTAAAAATCCCGCCATTTTGATGCTCACTAGTGGTTCATCATCGATTATGCAATGTCATAGTCGTCCCGACGTGTCAGAAACTCTGCCCACTGGCAGTGTGACAATATGTACATAGAATACTAGCAGTATACTGAGAGTACTATTGTGATTGATACAGACTCCAAAGGTCCTATACTTGCCAGCAGAGGAGTCATAAAGTCTGGTGGTATACAGATCTGTGCTTGCCTTGCACAGTGCTCGTGAATACACATCACAGTCGGGGGTGGGGTCGGGGGTCGGGGAGGGCATAGCCATTAAATATGTCACAACACTTCAGGCATGATCGACAAATGCATCATCGTACTGTTATATCTGCACAACCAATGACAAGAGATATTTGTCCCCACTCCAAGCTATATCCAACCTGTATACATAAATAGTCCAGCACTCTTTGACTTTCCGTAGAGTTATATCCCTTTGTATGAGGAAACACAAACACATTTAGAATTTGCAACTGAAGTGCTACAGGAAACAGGATGAGAAATTGTATACAGGAGTGGTCTCCCTTTGCACAGCAGATTATATAATACAGTTTTCACACACAACTGTTTGTTTTTTTAAGGCGTTATGCTGTGGATTCTTTCAAGTTATCAAAATATTCCATTAGTTGGTCATATGTCATGCCCATGGCTTCGTAGTCCCACTCTGCATTTTCAGGATTCTGACTGTCGCCTCCCTCCAGCAACGGGTTTGCCGTGATGCGGATGCTGCACTCCGAGCCCTTGTAGGTGGAGACGGTGCTGTTCCGGTTGCTCCCTCCGTTCTGCGAGCTGTACCCCGAGCTGTGACTGCCACTTTGCGGTCGGACGATCATCTGGTTCCCGTTGAAGTCCTCCTCCGGCATCAAAGTCTGGGAACACCGCGTGTTGTTGGCTCCGTTGCGCTCGAGTGTCGACCGGCCGATCCACACCCAGTCGTTGGCCTGCGAAACGGTGTCCTTGGGCTTCGGCATCCGTTTGCGACGGTACCGCAGCATGAACACCACGCAGTTGGCGGTGAACACCAAGATGGCGACGCAGAACACTGCCAGCAGGACGTACATGCCGATCTCTAGCGGTGACAGGCCCTCGATTTCTCGGATCGGCTGCTGGTGAGCTTCCGACTTTGGCCTGGACTCTGGGAAGCCGTCGAAAGCCAGATTGACAGGGATCACCTTGGGATCGGAGCTGTCTTTCTTCGAGAACTTATCGAACTTGGACTTGTGCTGGTTCTGAAGGTGCTGGTCCGCATTCATCTTCTGTATCTTGTCGATGTGGATCTTCTGAATGTTGCGTCCGTAGATATCGTCGTCGTCATCCCATCGGCCGCTAGCTCGGTTGTTGTAGTTGCCATCACTCTGCAGGTTGTCCAGGTAGTTGCTGTCCTTGGAGAAGTCCACGTTGACGTACACGTAGTGTGTGGCCAGGGGGCGCGTCCGTTTCCGAGGGCAGTGGCTGCCGAAACGCATGATGATCTTCACCAGTTCTCCGTTTCCTTTGCCGATTGCTCGGATCTCGGGTTTGTCCGGATCTGGGATGTCGATCACGTGGTGGTTCAACGAGGTCACTCTCAGCTGGTAGTCCCTCGGGCTGATGGATTTCAATGGGAAGTTTGTGCCGTCGGAGAATTGCAGAGATATGTCCAAACTGCCCTCCTGAAAAGACATGTAACAAAATTAGAACCATCATGATAAAGGGACATGACATTTTATACACAGATGAAATACTAGAATATACAGGGCCCTCCTGTACAAAATAGATTCCCTAAGTCTAAGGTAAAGTTATCTACCATAGTAAACATTGTGTAGGACAAGAGCTACAGTATGTAGATCTATTACGATTTCGGATAAATTCATTACCAGCGTGATTTCCTAGGCATACAGGTGAAATGTTTTTACAAGCCAAAATCTCTCGTACGAGAAATTTCGGCTTGTAAAAACCTGGATACACCGGAAATCACAGGTAACTAATAAAACAGGGCAGATAATATCGTAAAACACTGGCATGTTCTAGAAATCCTCAATGAGTGAGCGAGTGATTATGGAGTTTAACGTCGCTGTGGGAATCTTTCAACCACTTGCGCCGATAGTACATGTAATTCGCAAAGTACAATAATAATTTCTATTCAATAGCAGTATTGTGAACAAACATATCAACTTCAAAGTCACGGTCACGGTCACCAGAGGTCGGCCTTGGCAAGGTCAAGGTCACCAGGTCAGCCCTGGCAAGGTCAAGGTCACGTACCTGGTGCTTGGTCGTCAGCCTGTCCTCCACGTGGGCCACTGCGGTCAGAGTACCGAGCATGGACCCCTCCTTCCTGATCTTGAGCCGGACACTGCTGACCACTCTCACCAGCAGCCGCTCCAGCACCACCTTCTCCTTGCCCACGCGGACTTCACGGAACGCCATCACCCGACCCAACGGTGACATCACCTGGAAGGAGTGGAAAGGTCATGATGTCAAAGTTCATGGTATCAAGGATCAGTCAAAGGTCACAGTATCTAGAATCAGTTAAAGGTTACAGTATCTAGAATCAGTTAAAGGTTACAGTCTCAAGGATCAGTCAAAGGTTATGGTATCTAGGATCTGTCAAAGGTTACAGTATCAAGGATCAGTCAAAGGTTACAGTATCAAGGATCAGTCAAAAGTCACAGTCTCAAGTATCAGTCAAAGGTCACAGTATCAATGATCAGTCAAAGGTTGACAGTATCAAGGGTCGTATTGTGAAAAATTAGTCAAGAGGTAACAATTCAAAATTCATCATCATTTCCATGTCAGGGTCACATGGTGTCAGTTTTATCAAATTTCCTTTTGCTGACAATTTTAAATATCTCATCCGATCAACATACATCATGTCTTATTATTTATTGTAATTGATACATGTACCTATCTTTCATACATCACATACCTGAACTTCAGTCCGACCTTGACTTTGGCCTTGGATGATGTTCCCGTCAAGGGAGGCAATCCTTGGATCAGACATGCGCATCCTGCTCTGGACGATGTCCGTGACGCGGATGTAGGCCTTGCGGTTGCGGTAGTAGTCGATGCGGGATCGGGACTGGATGTTGAAGCGGGTGAACACCTGCACCTCGGACTGCTGCAGACGCAACTGGCAGCCATGACGGTCCAGCTTCTGACTACGGTCATTGACGTAGAAGCCGGAGTGAGTCAGCAGTCCAAAGTCCACACTGCGCTTGCTGCAACATCGACAACATCAGAAAACATAAGATTCTAGGCCATTTAAAAAAACAAACACTTTTGGGTCAATTCTAACAAAATACACGATATTTTTTTTCCCCAGAATAAAATATACCAATCCACTTGCTGCAACATTGGCTGTTCTCGAGTCACGACAATACTGGTGCGAGGTCATGGAGCATGTACAGCGAGAACTTGAATCGAGTAAAGCAATATGTGAAAAATTAAAATTAATAATTAAATTGACCCATTTCTTCTTGAAGTTTGTTTATGAACTGTTCATGAACTGTTCATTCAATTTTAACAGGGTAATTACCAATTACTTTTAATATGTATGTATAACATAATTGTATATAGTATTTTATAATCATCGCCATATCATAATATTTCATAATCTGATTTTATTTTAATTAAACAGAATCTTTTCCTTTCATTTTTATATTGATATTACCAATTACTTCTAACATATCTAATATATAAAACAATTATTACCTGTAATTTCAAATTTCAAAAGAAAGTCCCAAAATATGTCTGACATTTAAATCAAAAGGGGTTATATGTTGTGTAGAAAATGAAAGGCTTTGGTTAATAATCTAGAAAGGAAAGCCAGTAGATTGTGCTATGCGATACAGTTATCCATCAAGTACATGTAATATGAAGCTGAAAATGAAAAGATCTGATAAGACAAAAACTCTCGAAATAGCACTGCTGTAACAAGGTTTTCCTGGCACAAATCGCAGACACCGAGATCTACAGCTCGTTTCCTATCACAATCACTCCGGTTCAAACCACATCAAAGGACAAGAAAACTAATCAGCCATCTCCCGCTCAGGTCGTCTGAAGATAAGTAGTTGTCGGGGCAGTAGTATTTAATAGTCTGCATTGGCCAATCAGTGGAGAGCTTATTAGTGTAATGCTGATAAAACTAATCACAGTGCTGATGTGTTTCCCTCACGACTACTGGTAGCTCTCTACCTGGTGTTGTATCCCCGTGCACACCTGGGCAATATGTTCTCTGTGTTTAGTGCAACTACGATAGCTTCCATACTTGTGCTGTGTAATGTCAGGGCTAACCCACAGATGATAACAAACAGGATGTGTAGGGGGAAAGCTTGTATATGTTCGACACCTGCTGGAAAACTTATGTCACTATTTTAGTACGTAAAACTACATAAAATTTTACGTAGGACATCTTAGGTAAAAATTCACCAGAAACATGAAGGAGAGTCAGTGTAATATGTGAGTAAGTTATTATTTTATATCATAGCAGGAAGACTACATTGTAAATATATAATTAAACCCAAGTAGCAGAGAGACCTACCAAATTATATTTAGTTTTAACAAAATTAAGACTGAATCCATCAGATCACAACACAATATATCTAATACAATAATTTTAATATTTTTATTTTGTATTTTATTGAATTGTGTTTTAGATCCAATTTCATGGTTATTTCACTTATCATGGCTTGTCACTTTAGGGCAAGAAGAAACCCACAACATCCGTAGTGCTGAATGTTGCAGTAAACCTGTGAGCATCGCTCGTACTGATAGACCAAGGATGATAACTGCATTGCCACGCTACAGTCCTATCATGATGGCATCAGAAAGGTAACTTTCGTGCACATTGATTCCGGGGGTCTTGGGATGGGACTTGAACC
Source organism: Lepetodrilus schrolli (assembly GCA_032361225.1). Classification (NCBI taxonomy): domain Eukaryota; kingdom Metazoa; phylum Mollusca; class Gastropoda; order Lepetellida; family Lepetodrilidae; genus Lepetodrilus; species Lepetodrilus schrolli. The sequence continues at coordinate 22,234 of JAUTBT010081572.1, read as the reverse complement.
CGTACCTTTGGCTCTGACGTCCAAACGTTATAGCATTACACTACCACCCACCCAATTTTAATATTAGCATTTTGCAGGTGTAATATTATCACAGTACAAATGATGAAATTGACAGATTGCCAATACCTTCGGGTAGACTTAGTCGGAACTTTCCAGCCTCGTATCTGTCCGAGTTTGTTGTCGGACAGCTGTATGTCCAAACGGTCCTCGGGTACCCAGACTCGAACATAGAAATTGTCCGTGTACAAGCCCGTCTTGGCAATGATCGTGACATTGTGCGACCCTCTCGTCTCATTACCGTCAAAATATATCTCCGAACAGTCTGGCGCTACCTGTAAACGAATATATATTTATTTTTTTAACATTTAAAATTTTTTTTGTTGTTGTTGTAAATAATAGACTATCAGACATGGCAACAAACAATTGTGATTTCAGCGGAAAACAAGCCCGGGATCGGTGGCCAAGCTACATCCAGTGGAAATAAATCCACACACAGACACAGACACACAGACACAGAGAGAGAGAGAGAGAGAGAGAGAGAGAGAGACACACACACACACACACACACACACACTCACACACAAAACAGATACACACAAACACATACAAACACACACAATGAAAATGAGCTCTTGTTGAGAAAACCACCAAATAATCTCAATTTCCTTTAACCCTTCAACACATATACGGTCAATGCATGTACAAGTTCACCTTCGGTCTACAGTCTACTACAACGAGTGGTGGCGGATACATCAGTGGTATTCAAAACACACTACAGGGAATTGGGTTTTCTTTCCTGGCTTTTATAACTGGTCCTAACATAATCACCTTGAGGACGTCCCTGTCTGTGGAGTGACAGGCTGTCAGGACCGTGACATCACGGAAAGTGCCAATGTCGTTGACAGCGAACACCCTCAATGGGAAGGACAGTTTCTCTCCCGTCAAAATAGCCGTGTTGAGGACTTCTGTCTCCTGCAAAGAAAAAAATAGAAAACATGGTGGTCAGTTACCTTCTCTGCTAATTTGACACTCGAGACGGCACAGAAACCTCGAGATGGTACAGAAACGTTGCAATATTCATCCAATGCCGTTGGCTATGTGAACTGTCAAGACAACTTGGCATGTGTGATAATTTTAAAATATAGCCATAATTAAATCTGCAAGACCTCCAGGGAGTTTGGTTAGTGTGTGTGATATGTGAGTGTGATGTGTATATGCAGGCAGGTACCTAGGGCTATTTTAATGCGGATTCACCAGAGCTGTAACTGAACTGTGTTCATGTTCTGTGTCAAAAATAGAGTTGATGTGGATGCGTCTGATGTCAGTGCGATTTGTGAGTGTGTTGTGTGACTGTGATGTGTATTGAGTGTTATGTGTGAGTGTGATGTGTATTGAGTGTGACATGTATGGGTGTGATGCATGTGTGTGTGTGTGTGTGTATGTGAATGTGATGTGCGACTGTCATGAGTGACTGGTGACTGTCATGTGTATTGAGTGATGTATAAGTGTGATGTGCATTGAGTGTGATGTGTATGGGTGTGATAAATGTGTGTATGTGAGTGTGATGTGTATTGAGCGTGATGTGAGTGTGTTGTATGAGTGTGATGTATATTGAATGTGATATGTATTGAGTGTGGAGTGTGATGTGCGAGTATGATGTGTGGGTGGTGAAGGGTGGGGTTGTCGTATCATCCCTTACATTTCCCAACATAACATAGGTGCATACTGAATATAATTACTATTGGAGTGTGGACCATGGGAACAGATTACTATTACATTAATTGCTATAAACTAAAAATAACAAGAACCCACAATTATCACAAACTGAAACACATCTCTACAGAGGCAGAAGCAGCTTTTTACAAATTGTGTGTGTGTGTGTGTGTGTGTGGTGTGTGTGTGTGTGTGTGTATGTGTGTGTGTGTGTGTTTTGGGGGATATTGTTGCAGTTCTGGTATAAATTGGTACCGATCTATATAGTGGGGTCTACAGGGATCTATACATTGGAGTCTACAGGGAAGCTCTCCGAAATTCTGATACATCAGCTTAATGCTATTTTATGCATCTTAAGCGACATATTGGCATTTTTGCACTGACAATTTATGGCCGGGGGATTTCATTTATCATATTTGCTACAAATCATTGCGAAATAAAAGCAATTTATGTTTAGAGAGCTTTACAACTAATACCAGGACTATAGCTGGCCATTAGCCTTTCTTTGATTGACATATTTTCTTGGCCTACATCCGAAGATGAGCACATGTAGTCATATTCTTACACGATGTCCTTGCATGATGTCCTTGCACGATGTCCTTGCATGATGTCCTTGTATGACATATTATACATGCGACTAATTTCCTGCCCCATTTGCTCTAATCACAACCTTGTTTTATATAGATAATTCCTTTTGATGCAATAGCTTTATTGAAACACTATGAAATTTTGGTGAGCAATCTTTCCCTTTAGTTATAGTTAAGCAGCAAAAGGCACTCGGGTAAAAATACATTAATAAGTAAAAAGACATTAATAAGTAAATGCAGATATTATGACTCTTTGAAAATTGAAAATGGTATTAATAGACAATATGAAGCTGTGGAGAAGAGAAAAAGAAAAAAAGGTCACTATGCTTGGTTGTCTAAAAAAGAAAGGGGTTTGAACCCTCCTGAACCCATATTTTGGACCATACCCTGCCTGTGCACCTTTGTTGCCAAACAAGACCTCTGTGCCATTGCAGTGCCTTCAGCAAGTTTGTCCAATCTAGTCATGATACGCTCTCATCAGCCCTAACTGCCTCAAGGAATTGGGATCAAAGGCAACATCAAAAAGTCAACCTTCAGTCCTCTTGGCAGCATTAACAATGTACTGCTTGAGGAGCAACTAATTAAGACTCGCAACAGCTGGTCAGAAGTTATTCTGCACCCACTCTTGGAATACGGAAACTGGTAATGGCAGATTGCATACATTTCAGGAATCTATTTTAACTATTGAATATTTATAACTAGCTGATAACATTACTTTAATATTTAAGAGTCATTGCTTGTGGGTGTAACATAATAGTATCTGCTTGTCTATGGTTCTCCTCCCACGTTAACAGACTGCGTTATTATTATCACAGAAATACTGAATACCATAAAAATCCAAAATGAATCTAATAAATTTAACAAATATAATGGTAACTTTTCAGATATAAATGTTATAAAATCCAGACATTGCAAAATCTAAAAACATCGCAAGATGCAGCAATGACAATTTTCCATCCAACTAACTATAAAAGTTATGAACTCAAAATCAACCCCCATCGTAGACCATATCTCTACTCAAGCATGTCAGAATAAACTGGCAGACAAACAAATAACGATGACAACCTAATGACAACCTACATTGCCAGAGATATTTGACATTTCAGACGGACCATTACTGGATGTCAACAGGAATTAAATGTTTACCAATTGACTTCATCTGGGTGAGGGAATTACCCCTGAAAGCGTGAATTTTCACCTAATATCCGCACCAGGACGTATACTGTTTGGCAATAGTTTCCCGAAGGAGTTGGTGGCATTATGCCAACACATACATACTTTCCAACATTCGCGCCCCGAGATTACGAAACGTTTTTGAGTACGATTTCATACTTAACTCAAAGACATGTATATATACAATTGAAGCTTGAGCATGAAATCGTACTCAAAATGTTTCATAAATCTCAGGGCCAGATCTCATCCCTAGTTCATCAGTACCAGCTTGTGCTTGCAGGTTATCTTAGCGCTACTGGTGTTACAGGGTTTCATCCTGCCAAAAACCAACACATCACTTATAAGCAAAATCTTAAAAAGCAACTCTTAAAAATAATCAAATAAAAAAAATCAATTTATTTTTATTTTTTAAAACATTTTTTTATTATTATTAAAAATAAATGTTGATACATTATGGTTCAAACCCACAGACTCTATTTCCAATTTGTCATTGGTGAACAATACTAGTCCATCTTCAAGCAGTGTCCCCTCAGAATGTGTCAATCTGCCAATGTAGCCGTTCCATCGCTCTTCTCATCAAAACCCAATTCTTTCATGGGTCCTCATCAAGAAGTGGACAAATTGGACGATAATTCCTTCCCGATGTATACCAGACCCTACAGGAAACCAATCTGGATCGTGGCACACACGCGAGAGCACACCTCGCACCGGCCTCACACACTCTCCGACTCTGGGCTCCAATAACGCTAACCGACCGCACACAGCCAGAAAAATCAATCCAGAAACATTGATGCCAGCCATAACATTGGCCTTGGTAAAGGTCCGAGTATAAAATGTTATTGCCAACACACTGGGAGACCGAGACCTCGCCTTTGTTACAGCAGAGCGCCACACCGACATCCAGAGTTTAACCTCTAGCGTAATCCTCTACTCTTTGCGTGTATATATATATATATATAGATTATAGGCCAGGTTAACACATAGTATAGTCATATGTATGCTGAAAGATTGCTCATTACAATGTCTATGCCTTACAACTGTTTAATATGATTTATCGGAAGGAAATCGGGGTTAATATTTTCAAATATATCCTATCACAAACAATGAAGATAAAATGCTTGGAATTTAAAACATTGAGGATGAAATTTGTAAATATTTCTTTTTTAAACTGGGACCTTTGGCTCCAAAGTACAGCGTTCTACCACCCTAATTGAGGATGAAGCAATTTGGAAAAATAATAAAATACAATAAATAAATAAAAAATTGAATATATCTTGAGGGTGTAGTTTCAATTTGGATACTTATGTCAGACAATCTTAACACTACCTGCGCTAAAAAATTAATTAACATAAACAAACAAACAAATATCTGGAAATTAATCAACAAATAAATAAATAAATACAAATACAAATGTGAAAAGAAGAAAAATATATTCATAAAACCATTCCATCCCAATGTACTTTCATTTTTGTTTAATCCTTTTGATTTTATGTTAATAAAATAGCTGAAATAAATAAATAAATACAAATACAATAATAAAATTAAATAAATTCATAAACACATTCCATCACAATGTATTTTCTGGCACCTCCCATTGTGCAGCCTGACTTTGTATAGACCGATACACTACCCACTTTGCCATTCCGCCCACTATGTTATATGGACTGGCCTTGATTACTTTTATGTAAATGTTAATTTGGCTTTAACGAGCCCCCTCGCTAAGAAAATTACCTGTACGGAATGACCCATAATTATTTCACGAGGACTGCATTACAATTCTCCATATAAATGCATATTACAGTAATCCACATGAAATTAAATGCATGGATTTATACCTCTGGGAGATCAGTCACAGACTTGTATACACTACAATTCGTAAGTTGGGTGCAATAGGCCAGTGTTTTTTTGCTGATCTACAAAAACCAAAGGTACCGAGTTCGCATCCTGTACAAGTGATCTATACCATTTCTACAGGAGGCTGTTTTAAATATGTAGTATTACGGAACTTTTTTGAGTACGATTTCATGCTCAACTCAAGTTTTGTTCATAAATGTCCATATCAAATTTGAGCTTGAGCATACAATCGTACTCAAAAAGTTTAGTAATCTGGGGACCAGATTGGATTGTAATGTTGCTATGTTGTATTTTATGTACAGTTATGTCCCATGATTAATACACACCACATATTGCTCACAATGCTATACTGCTATGTGTTCTCCTAAATTAAGCAAATTACAAAATCAATGAAAATATCTAAGAAAAATTACATTTAAACACCCAATAATTTATATTAAAAAATTAAACCAGGCTTTGAGATTACAGAACCTTACGATTTCATGATCAAGCTCAAATTTTATAAGGGAATTTATGAACAAAACTGAGCATGAAATCGTACTCAAAAATGTTTCCTAATCTCAGGGCCAGAATATTGAAAATGAGGATAAACTGTTGAATGGAGGCTATAATAAAAAAAATTAAAAATTAAATCGTTTGATTGATTTATTGTTCAACATTGCTGCAGAAATCTCTAATTGAAAACAAAATAAATGGAAATGAAAACGGTGAATTTTACGGATCTGGCGGCGACTATTTACCTTGAAAACTGGTACGATCCTCTCGTGGTATCGCCCTGCTATCTTGATACGGGCGGTGACGCGGGAGTTACGAGGTGGGTAGTACGAGTTGAGGGAGGGCGCGTTCTTCTCGTAGTCGATGGTCCAGATTATGCGGCCATTTTCTGGGCTCATGATGCTGTCTTCCACTTCGAACTGCCAGTGGAATATCTCCACCGACCTGCAGAGAGAAAGAGCATGTGCATTATTAATTAGGAAAGTGACAAATATATTACTCATGTTAAAAATAATAATATCGAACTCCCAAGTATATTGAAACTAAAGAATATGTTGTTTTGTTTTTTTAATTGGGTTTTTAGAGCTGCTTTCAAGATTCTTTCACTTATATCAAGGCTTGTCAGTTTAGGGCAGGAGGCAGGAGGAAACCTGCAATATCCGTAGTGCTGAATGTTGCAGTAAACCTGCGAGCACCAGCTGGTACTGAACTGACAAGACCAAGGATGATAACTGCATTGCCACTCTAGAGACGGCGCATCCTGTCAATATCGCATCTGAAAGGTAACTTTCGCGAACATTGATACCAGGTTCCCAGGGCTGGATTTGAACCTGGAACCTTTGGCACCAAAGTCCAACATTCTATCACTGTGCTACCACCCACCCCTAAAGAATATGTATGATCATATAAGTGTCAGTCTTTAACATTTTGAAGGATATAATAATAATAAAGTGAACATTTATATTGTACCAAATCCACGCTCAAAAGCGTTCTTATAGCACTGCATTATTATCTCGGTCAATGGATCAGTGTACTCTCATTTTTCCTTCTCAACTCCCTGGGGAATATATTGTACCAAATCCACGCTCAAACGCGTTCTCATAGCACTGCATTATCTCGGTCAATGGATCAGTGTACTCTCATTTTTCCTTCTCAACTCCCTGGGGAATATACAAACTAGGACAAAGCTTTAGTGGTCAAGATACACTTGGCCTAAACCATGTCTGGTTAGGTTAGTAAGAGAGCCAAGCTGCCGTCACGCCAAGCCCACTATCATTAACAATAAAGAGAAAAAAATGTTCAGAATTTTATTGAGCCATAGCTATCACACTAATGAAATCTCAATATCAATATCGATATCATTGCGCTATCTCGTTATCGTTAAACAAATATACAATAGAATTATTATATATGCAGTAAGAATTCATGCTATTTAGATAAAAGTGCAGTTTTTGAATAAATAAATGCAATCAATGGTTTTTTTCCATCCACAGCCTATTTGGTTTGCCATGATGGCGAAATATTGTAATCTATTTATTAATATATTTAGCAATCATGTACTCTGATTTCAGGACCACTGATTGTTATAGTCTCATTATTAATACAGTCAGGTAATTTCTGCTGTACATACTTGATTTGTCATTTTTGCTTTGAAAAGTACATTTTAGTTTTTGATGGTTCAGACCGTGATTGTATGAATAAAATTTAAGTAAAACCGGGAATAAAAACTATGCCAGCTTAATGAGTCAGTGATCACATGATCTAGTAAGACATCAAAAACCTGCCCATGTTACTCGACTGCTGAATCACTGATCACGGTATAGTAAAGCAGTACAAATATACAATAGAGAGAGAGACAACAATTTCCATAAATCCACAAGGCCTCATAAATTAAGAGTCCACAATCTCTCTATATCCATAATACATGGTGCCTCGTAAATTAGGCTATCAGAACAGAAGAATACCAAATGAACAATATGTTTGATTTTCAGACTGTAATCCCCATTGCCTGGGTTCACAGCTGTAAATCACAGGTCACTTGACTGAAATACAGCACAAGCCTGCAGTTCACGAAAGGGTCGTATCTGTAGGCCTAGCATAAACTGAGTTCTATGTTGCTTCCTGTTATAGTAAATGCATGGCATATGGCCTGATTTAGGCCTGGAAAGGGTTGTACCACCTGTAAGTCAGGCGTAAATGGAGTTCTAGGTCACTTCCTGTTATAGTAAATGCATGATATACACCCTGATTTAGGCTAGGACTACAGTACGACCCTTTCATGAAACGCAGTCCAGAGGACAGCTCCTGTTCTTTGTAGTTCAGCAAGATCGAGGTTTAAATGTCTGCACTCGGCATGGTCACCAGCAAGTCCCAACAGAGGGGTAGAAGTGTAAACATTGAGTAGGGGATGGTACATCTCCATAGCAATGACTGTTTCCCATAAACTTGTCCCAGGAAAATTCTCAACATTGGTTTTATTAAGTCTGGACTTGGAGATTACGAAACATTTTAAGCACGATTTTATGCTCAGGCTCGATTTTATGCTCAGGCTCGTATGGGGATTTGTAGAAGTGTAAACATTGAGTGGGAGATAATATGTTTCCATACACACACACACACACACACACACACACACACACACACACATGGATTGTGCCCCATAAACTTGCACAAGGGAAATTCTTAACATAGCTTGTATTACATCGAAAATAATCTTCATAAACTCAATGAATGCCCAATATGTGACTAAAATTAATATTATCTTTCTCTAAATGAACAAGAAATTCTTATCTATCTTATGTATTGCTATTAACTATTGGAGGCAACCAAACCACCCACACACACCCACACCCACACCCACACCCACACCCACACCCACACCCACACACACAACACACACACACACACACACACACACCCCGCCCTCCACCCTGAGATTTCTGAAACTTTAAATATGATTTGTTTCCACATGTCCTGTCTGTACTAGATTGAATTCCTATAGGCAGTGGTGCTAGCTCACTAGAATATCCTGCAGCACATGTAAAAGCATGTCTACACAGCACCATAAAAGTGTTGGATGGCCTCACCTCTTATTTTTTCTACACACAACCAATACAACATAAATCCTCAATAGGAGCAAGCTGTGACGTTCACCTACCAACAACTCATGACGTTACAGCAAGTTCTCAAAATACATACAGAACCTGCTTTTTTATCACTGCACAAATTTAACTTCACTTGCGAAACTTTGGAATCTATTTTCCACAAACACACTGCACAAAGCATTCCTTGTAGCGGTTTCCAGACTAGATGTCAGCATTCCTACGAGGGAGACTCTAAATATCGAACAACACCTCCTCCTTATGCAATGGATGCCAACATTTAACACAGCAGACTTTCAGCCAATACCAACAATAGCTTGTGGATGTATAGAGGTAGGACACTCCATAAAGAACCATCTATCTACAGTACTGTTTTTATTTTTTTTAAATTGGGGTTTAGAATCGCTTTCAAGATTCTTTCACTTATAAAAAGTAAATTACAATGTTATCACTTCGAGTACTACTGTAAACATTTATTTTTAGCGGACGCAAATTCCGCGCAAACGATAAAATTGATGTATACGCAGTACTGGTATTACGTGCACGTGTCAAAAACTATTTGTTTGTTTAAATACTAGTACTAGTAATGTGCTCATCGGCAACTATAAATGTAAACAGTTGCAAAGGCCAATTAACATAGGACTAAGCCAGGTAATTAGCGATGAATAGACCAGGATGTGGCCTCAGATACCACGAGTAGGCTTCCTATTGTCAAGGTTAACAAGATTATGCAAGAAGAAATGACTGAGATTCATCGACTGGAAATACGTTCTCAAGGTAAATACATAATACTGTTATAGATAAACAGTGAAATACGACGTTATTAGATCGCCTAATTCTCTGTGCGTATATAAGGCACCATTATTATATCCAGGTATATTCATTTCATCACGATGTCTCGCAAAGAAAAGAACATTTTGAAACTCGCAATTCAAAAAGCCGGCCTTTTGTGAGTTAGAATAATCAACGAACAATGCTTATAGAGCTTGTACTTCGAGGACTAGTTTGCACTGATGTTATCATTTACAATACTATGTTTATGTTGAGTAGCTTCATTAAATGATTCAATCGTAATTTCAGTGTTGTTTGTTTTAGGTATACTAGTATTACATTCGCTTCAGTCAATGAGCAAACAAAGGGCTTCAATATTCGCGCAGACTCCAATTCCAAACAAAATGGCTTTGCGCGTATAGTGCTCAATATAAGTCTGCATGTAATATAAGTGTTTTACAGTATACTAGTTTTTTTTTTAGTTGTTTTTTTTAATTGTAAAAATAAATAAGTAAAAGTTAATTTAAAAAATAAGTTAGTTATCTTCCAATCCGTAATCCATTTATTTCCTAGGTTATATGACATTCTGCAAAGAACACATTTTTTCTCTCTCATAAAATATAAATTAATTTCGTAGTAATCCCTGGCTTTACTCTCTTCTGGGGTCTTACAAACCCTTCTTCTGTCTCAGTGGGGCATCAATCGTGTTGTCTGATCCAGGTGATGTCTTCAAGCCTACAAGTCCATTTATCTTACCAGCCGTAATGCCCTGGTGTCATTATCTAATGCCCTTGTGTCATTATCTACCGCCCTTGTGTCATTATCCTGGCATGAGCGGTTCCCAGCAACAACTTCTTGGCGACCTGATCAACTGTATACCTGTCATGGCTATCCCGCAGAAAATGGCCACCAGTACGTTCTTTCGCCACCTTCCGCCTCCGTCAGACAGAAATCCCTCGAAAGAAACATTCATCGATTTTCTTACAGAGGATATACGACGTAATCGGTTGTCTAATAACACATGCAATACTGCCACTCGATTGGGCAAATGTGCAATGAAAGAGATCTTGGGGGGGGGGGGGGGGTGTTGTTTAAAGAATCAAGGAAATATCGACTGTTTAAAAAATATATAATAATAATACAAGTGCGGACAATAGAGATTTGAGACCTTTTAAAGAAACGAGGGAATCACAGCTGCATAAAACAATACAAGTGCCATTGAAGCTATTCAACAAAAAATACAAATGCCATTGATGCTATTGAATAAAACAATACAAGAGCTATTGAAGAATCTTCAAAGTCAGCCTCCGAGATGGAAGAACTACATTACGCATGTATTGAATCAAGTGTTGTCTGAAAGCAATAGGTCTTTTAAGGCATTCAAAGGGAGACGATATTTGCAGACGGTGGTACATACTTGTCCGACCATTAGTACATCAATGTGTTGATTTTGATTCAGCAGTTTCAGAGACCGTATACATATTCTGTTTAATGGTCTTTGGTTGTTTCTGCATACAAGTGAGACACTAGTCTATGCACATCGGAGACACACTAAATCAAGAGATATCATAAGGAATACATTTGGAATAAATCTGAAAGGGTTAATGCAGAGAACAAATTTGAATTTAAATAACCACACTCTCTTCAAATGATCACTGGAGTATTAATGCAGTTTCCTGAAAATGAACTGGACAAAGATTGGGCCTTTAAAAGCAGACAGCCTGGTCTTTATACATAATCATGATACTAGTCCCGATCCATGTCTCACGTCTGTAGATATATTCCCCCAACCCCCTAAAAATAAGATAATTAGCATATTGGCAATTTCCAACTTAGTTGCCATAAATTGAGTGTGCCCAAGATAAGATTTGAAAGGAATTTTCTCTTATAAATCAACTCGGCCAGCAGTTTTATGGCCTTGCATTCTCCACACAGGGTATTGTCGGGCAGCCATTCATGTGATAATTAAGTCATCGTGGGCTGTCATTCCTGAGCCCGTCTCTCCTCCCTAGCAGCCTGTCCACATCGGATTCAAACCTTTGTACAGGGTCCCTGAGCGCCGGACCATGACACAGGGTTCCCATGAAGTATAAACATTCCCCATTTTATGTATACTCTGCCCTCTTCAGTTATTTATGCTGGATTAAGTAGGTCTGATCCATCATAGCGAAATAAGATAATACTTGAAGTAAGAGTTTAGAAGTAGGTCGTCTTGATCAACAAGTGTTAACGCGTTTCTAAATAATTGCTGATCGTGCATATGTGGGAACATTTCAAGTTATAGTTAATCCAACCTGCTAGTTTATTTCAACTGTTTATCTCAATGATAAAGCTACATTCCATCCAACTTGTTAATTTATCTCAATGTTAAAGCTACTCTCCTTCCAACTTGTTAATTTATCTCAATGTTAAAGCTACTCTCCTTCCAACTTGTTAATTTATCTCAATGTTAAAGCTCCTCTCCATCCAACCTGCTAGCTTTATTTTAATGCTAAAGCTAAATGCTAAACTAACCTCCATCCAACCTGCTAGTTTATCTCAATAGTAGTATTCGATTCATCACTAGACTAACCCTAGGGTGACACTGGAGTGATGAAATTCACAATAGAACACCTCATGTTTCACCCGAGAGAGAGGTCAGGAAAGGTCAGGTGTATACTCTCCATTTCGGAGGAGTAAACCCTCGAATGAGAGCTGCAAGCCTGTGAACGAAAGCACGCGTGCATTAAAAAAATATATATATATATATATATATTCGTATTTTTTTTAACATGTCGACAATATATTAAGAGTGAGAAAGCAGTTCAAATCGAAGAAGTGTCAATTTAATTATTATTTATAATTTTTCACATATTGATTCACTCAGTGTTTACTTCTGCCGTTGGATTCAAGCACTCACTATGCAAGCACCTTGATCCAACACTGGCACCAATGGTGTGCTAAATCAAATACACACCCTGTGATAAATCGAATACACCCAATACTAAAGCAACCCTCCATCCAACCTGCTAGTTCATCTCGATAATTTATCTAAATGCTAAAGCTATCAGCCATCCAACCTGCTTTTTACTTGGATCCTAACTTCATACCACAATTTCTCAGCTGGGTTTGAATTTTTACTCAAGTTACAGCACTGAGTCAATGGGAGAAATCTCAGCTGAGCAAAACCTCAAACTCCAGTTTGTTTCGAGAAATCCAGGCCTGATCTACTCTCCATCCAACACTCTAGCTCATATATCAGTGATAGAGCAAATGCACGACCCTTAGTAGCTCTGAAATGACTGACAAAAGGCTAGATAATATATACCAAGTCATCCGCTTGTTTACACATTCCTCAAACACAAATTGAATCAAGGAGTCTGCAAAACCCATTTCTGCCAATTTTTACAGCCCTTTGAGGCTAACATGAATATCTAAGAAACCAGTAACTCGCTGATTTTCTTAAATAGTTTCCATCTGCCTTCCGAGCAGGATGCCGCTTTCCTAGCAACTACCAACTGTTGAAGACTCTCTGAAGTACTTTCCTAGCAACTACTAACTGTAAAGTATTCTCCTCACAAATCTCAGTTACAACAGAACATACAACTGTAATTTGGCAAAATACGGAAATACTACATGTAACTCAGCAACTCAGCAAAATCAAACGTAAGCCCAACTGGAAAAAAAGAAACAATAACAAAAAATAACATATATTTATTAATACATTTTACTTCTTGAGAATGTTAACTTCACCATTATTCTCATGGATGATTATGTTGCTCTACATTTTTTAATAATAAATAAATATTAAAATCACACAATTAGTGTGTTTGATCAATTTGGTTTCAAGAGTAAAAACATCTTAGTATTTTACAGAAAATTTACATTTTCTGTTTTGCCATTTTGAAGGATATCGGTATAATAAGAAAATACCAACGGCATTCCGTGACCGCAAACAGATCCACAGTACCAGGCCCATCCTTCATTATAAGATAGAAAGGGTCGATGAATATTTAAACCACGATCAATACACTACTGTGTTATTACAAACAACTTGGAGTGATCACAAATACGCCTTGAAAATTCCAGTCTGCAATTTAACTTTTTTTTGCAGATTAAAAAATATGTAATTCTCAAATATGGCGCCTTTAAATATCTGGGTTTTCCGAGTAAAAACGGATGTTCTGTCATTATACTGACCACTTTGGATGTCCGAGACCAAAGTGAACATGACATGTGGGGTTAAAGCATTCCACTCCAACACTATAATGATGATGAATGGAGCCTTTTCCTTGGCAGCCCTTAACACTGGATCACGTAGATGATTTCCTTCCTGCCATTACAACGTCAGGGTAGCCTGTATCTTAAAAAACTAATTCTAATGGTATGGAAAGATTTTTAAAATGGGGTAATATTTAACTGCACCCCCCCCCCCTTTCCCCCTGTACTTTGGCCGAGTTAACCTTCTCAATGCTAGACTGATCGTAATCACTGTTTCTGTGTCTCTCATTTCCTGTGGTAGGAAGACGCTGGAGATCACCAACAGATAGGTTGTAGTATATACAAGTAAACTAGGTACGTACACAGATCCAATTATATAGACCAGGTACATACACAGACCCAATTACATAGACCAGGTACATACACAGACCCAATTACATAGACCAGGTACATACACGCAGACCCAATTACATAGACTATCCATAGTCTCAGAGGGTTAAAGAAAATCAATAATATATAACTTATATTGATTGGTATTATATTTATATGAAAGGAGCCCCTGAAATTCTTTACCCTGTTCTCCAGTAATCTAGACTTGCTTAACTGCTCTAGGGGGAAACTTTGAATAGGAGGATTTTGGTGAGAACAGGGTGTGACACAGACTACCAATTGCACAGACCAGGTACATACACAGACCCAATTACATAGACCAAGATCTGCAGACTACCACTACCACGACTAGTACACCACACACACATACCACAACCACCATCACCACACAAACACTATATATACCACCACCAATCACTACATACCCAACCCACACACAAACACATGCATGCACACACACACACACACACACACACACACATATGCACCACGCACAACACACACACGCACAACACACACACACCACCTCCCGTACACCCACACCATCTACTTCTTCCTGCGCAGCAGGTGTGGAGCTAGTAGATGCACGACTCCTCCTTTCCTCCAGGGAGTAGGCCTGGGCCTGGGGTTTGTTAATGCTATATCCCTGAAAACTAGCTGTCTATCTTTAGCGCTGGGCTATGCAGTCTTGTCAGTGAGCATCCAAAACATCCAGGATATGCAGGCACTCGCCTCCACTCAAACTCCTCTCAGATCAGTTAACAGTGCAGGACTCTGACCTGGCAGAAGTGTACCATCATGGCCGACATGGATATATGTTTGTAAACTTCAAAGGCAAAATATATACTAGTAACTAAATTTACATCAAGCAAAATATATGTTTGCCTGTCAATCTGTTTGAACTGTCTGTCTGTCTGTCTGTTTGACTTCTGTCTGTTTGCGTTGCCCTAGATCTGTTTGCCCTGTCTGTCTGTTTGGCTATGCACTGTTAGTCTGTTTGGCCTATCGCTTCACCTTTTCTGTTCATCCTGTCTGTTTGCCTATTCCATGTCACTTGTCAGTCTGTTTGCTCTGTACGTTCACCCTGTCTGTTCATCCTAGCTGTTCACTGTATGTTCACCCAATCTTTATCTTTACCCTGTCCTATATCAATGATGGGCCTATTCACTCTGTTAGTTTGTTTGCCCTGTCTGTTCACCTTGTCTGTCCACCCTGTTTGTTCACCCTGTCTGTTCATCCTATCTGTTCATCCTATCTGTTCACCCTGTTTGTTCACCCTGTTTGTTCACCCTGTCTGTTCATCCTATCTGTTCACCCTGTCTGTCCACCCTGTCTGTTAGTTCTATTTCTTTACGCTGTCCTATACCAATGACGACTTTGTAGTCAGACCATTGCAACAAAATGTCAGAAAAAGTCCTCATTACCAGAACACGATTTTTTATAATTTTATAACATTAAAAACGAAGAAGTAAAATCGACAAGAAAGTGAAAAAGTTTTCCTTGAGTTCTTATTAACCACCATGTTTGATTTTGATCGATTGAATTAGTGCAGTGGGAATCCTTCACACACATGCAACGACAAACAACCATAAGGTAGAACACCCCAAAAATCCCTGAAATTATACGTTGTCTATTTTCTATATCACGTGCATGGTTATGTTCAATCGTCAAACAGGTGGTTTTGTTTGTGGCTGTATCATAGATGTACCTGTGATGTACGACATCTACTCATCACCCGCCCCACCTTCTGGGCACTGAGTACTGGATGGCTCAGACACAGCCTCAAGGTTTGTTGTATGTTACCAATTTTCTCAAATAGTTACGCATGGGTGAAATATTCTCACTTACAATGTCAAACACTAATTCATTCATTCATTCATTCAAATAGTCAGTCAGGAGTTTTCAATACAGCCATTTTACTGAAATTCTTATTTTTTCTTATTTTTTAATGCTTTGACTTAACATTTGTATGTTCAACAAATATTTTCAATAAGAAATGATTTATCATAAAAAGCCTCATAAAAATGTAACATTGTTATAATAATGATGATCATTATTAGTTTAGAAAACATCTCCATATTTCCCAAAGACATCAATATCCACTGTTTGATAAGCACGTTTCACTGCCTGCTGAGCAAGCTTCACTGTCTACTGAGCAAGTCTTCCTGTCTGCTGAGCATTTCCGACTGTCTGATCAGCTGATGAACGAATCCCATTTGATGAACAAGCAACACTGTCAGGAAAATTGATGAAGGGCAGAGAACTCTGACATTTACAGGTGATGACCAACAGATACGGCAACCCAACCTCTACAGCATTGAAGTGTTTAGTGTGCTAACCTTTTCTCGTTACATATTGGCCTATTTGAAGTTGAGTCAGTTGTGTTTTAAGAAAATGTTCCACAGAAGACTTCTTATTTTCCTGTAACTCATTAAAGATTTAAAATACATAATTTACTACAATAACTTATTGTAATCGCAACATCAAAATAGTGATTTAATTTTATTTTAAGCTGTCTCGGACGAGCCCCCAATTTACTTTCTGTCATGGGGACAAACAGAACTACATACATGCCATCTTTAGAAGCATAAACTACCAACTCAAGAACAATTTGAACCGAGCAATCTGATCTGATATGAGTCGAGTGCTAAGGAGTGCCCTAGAGAGGAATCGAGAAGTGATCTGTCTACACAGTATCTGTGTTTTACAAGCTAAGTGAGATAGATGTAGTACCTAGGCGCTGCAACACATTCAGACCATGCCCAAGGCAACATGAATTAAGAGACATTCAGACCACACCAGAAAGGTATATTCAGACCACATCAGAAGTGTTAACATGAATTCCTAGACATTCAGACCACATCAGAAAGGTATATTCAGAACACATCAGAAGTGTAACATGAATTCCAAAACATTCAGACCATACAAGAAAGGTATATTCAGACCACATCAGAGGTGTAACATGAATTCCAAGACATTCAGACCACATCAGAAAGGTACATTCAGACATCATAACTGTAACATGAATTCCAAAACATTCATACCATACCAGAAAGGTATATTCAGACCACATCAGAAGTGTAACATGAATTCCTAGACATTCAGACCACATCAGAAAGGTAACCTTTGTGGACATTAATGCCAAGACCCTAGGGCGATGTACAAATTGAGACCTTTCCACAGTCTTCATACTATCAGTACCAGTGCCATCTGTCCCAGAAGGGCTGGAGTACAGCACCTTCATATTTTTGATGATCACCGTACTGCCATCCCAGACATAATTCAAACTAAGTACATATCATATTAAAATAAATCAAACATTGCTCATAGGAAGAATAATGATTTAGCGATCCACCTCCAGACTGTGTATACGATGGCTGACAAAGAATAAGCCACGAAACAGAAAAACAGAGATACACAATTCCATCGCTGCCATGTACATAGCCTTCCTTCCACCCTTAGAAGATTCTGGTATTGGAGTTCAATATTTCATGTAAAGCTGGCATCCATGGCAAGGATACTGTAAACTTTAACTTTGGAAGATCGTTGATTCTCTTACAAATGTCTGCCACAAGTCGTAATTTTTTTTCCTTTTGGTTGATCACTGCAGTCATGATGAAGGACAGCCATGATTGTTCCTGTTTTCCTCTCCGAGCAATGTTTCAGGGGTAACTAGTCAGTGCAGGTGGGGCGTAGGTATACACTTGAAGAACTGCGTGATGAGGCTCTGCTGGGAGTGCGTGCAAGATGAAAGTAGCAGACGGCCAAACGGTAACGGTTTCAACTTCCTGTCGAGCACCACAACTTGGCTGGGATAAAGATATCTTGTGTTGGGATTGGGGATGCAATAATATCAGATGAAAAACATAAGACAATGTTTTTGAAGAAAAAAAGTTGCAATCGTAATAAGCACGAGAACTTAGAACCGTCAACACTTGTAATAGTCCTGTAACGATCACAATAACTGAGCAGCAGTTGTCCAAGAAACAAAACAGCATATGGGCTAAATGTTGAATATGTACCGTGATTGAATTATTGTTTTACGTCACAGCGGGAATTTTTCACCCATACGTGATGAATATGTACAAAATTGACAGCTAATTAACTAACATATTCTTATCATCAACTATAATTCCCAATACATAAATAATAAAGCTTTCTAAATTTTCCATGAACAGATTGAGCTTGACAGTGACCAAATGCATGTATGAAGGTCACTGACTCAATCTATATGGTTTCATTCATTTACAGGGGCTCTTTATCTACGGTATTCAATCGGAATTGATCGACGAGATCAATCTCGTCTATTTGTTTAAAGGCTTAATTAACTTATCTAGCTGAACACTCCACACGGCAGTTGTTCAATGACGTCAAAGCATGTAATGTCCATCAAACTTTGCGTTTATCCGAGAATCCATGATTTGGGAAGATTATAGTCTACCATTTTCATGGGTGTGCATGTGGTCGTGAAATCAGTGAAAAAATGGTTGATGAGGGACCTAATGCAAATTTAACGGCAAATGATGTTTCTCTTGTACAAGTTAGCACGACTTGATGGTAGAGTTAAGGTCGAATCAATACATAAAGTAGAACATACTGTTTTTAATCGAAAGTCAAAAGTAAAACAGCCACTAAAAAAGACAGTTGAATCAATTTAACTTGGTGCCAATGTTTACAATAGATTCTACAGTATTTCAGGTCCATTTGATCTGTTTATAATGGGAAGAAAACTTGTTGTTACAGTAAGAATTACAAACTAGGTCCTAAGATTACAACATTTTCGTGTTTACAATTTCATGTTCAACTCAGTTTTGTTCACAAATCTCCATATTAAATTTGAGCTTGAGCATGAAATTGTACTCCAAATGTTTTGTAATCTCAGGGCTAGAGCTGGTAAAGGTGCAGAGAGATTTTCAGTCAACTGACTTTCAATAATTACGCCATAGACAATGAATCAGAATCATTACATTTTGAGTGTTTTCATTCTAGACTTTAAATCTACAAATTTCATTCTACAAATCTCAAAGTGAGAATACATCGAAGTGAAAGCTTGAAAATATGTTTTGTGTTTGTGAGATCAGAAGTGACCTTGACCTTAGTTGCACTGACAACAGCAGAAACGAAATGGAATATAGGCCAAATTTTCTAGTTGATGTGTATTTGTGCATTGATATATATATAGTTTCCATATGAAGTTTCTATAAATATAAATAGCCAGACCATATTAATACAATTTAGTGGAAACTTTCAACAAGGATTTCCTGTAGTCTACTAAGATCTTATTCTCAAAGTGTCCATATCCATTAAAAACATCACTATTAATACATATTAAGAAATACAGAGCACTGTGTAATGGTGGATGGCATGATCTACACATGCATATACTATTATTATTATTATTATATGCTTCACTTTTATGGAGCGAATGTTTACAGTCTACTTAACAATAAACTAACATGTCCAATGACAGAATATTTCAAAAAGAATATTTTTATAAAAATAAACTCTCAGGAACTACAAGACAGGCATTTTTAACAAAATTACTTTTTTTCCCCATTGACAACTGACAGATTCACATGAATATTATCCAATCTGAATCCAATATTGTCCCATTTACGTACAGTCAAATCCAATGAAATTTGAGCTCTAAGATGCCACTCGAGAACAGACTAAAGGGATATTGATGGATATTGATATACAGAAGACAGGCTCCATTTGTTTTGGAGGCAAGAACACCCCCCCCCCCCCCAATCCCTCCACCCCCACCCCCAATCCCCCCTACAATCATCTCAACTTGCCGATTCATAGGCAATACAGACAGACCCAAGATCAATATGTTCACAGAAACTTTCACAGTACAGTAGTTGCTGTGGTTACTGCCACACGGACACTGGGACAGTAACCATGGCAACAGCAAAATTGATGAATCTATATCAATACTTGAATAAATGTGGTCTTTTGACAGTGTACATGGTGTACTGAAGGCAATTACCGCCATAATATGATTAACACCAAAGGTGAAAACGCTCAATGAATTATTTCTTGTTTTTATTTCATCATCAACACTTGTGAGATATTTTCAAGATGGTTTGTTGTCTTTCAAAGGTTTAACAGAATAACGTCCATATATATTTCATGTCTTTTCATGGATGTTGTATTTCTTAGACCTTGTTCTGTTTTTTTCTCTTTCTCTGTGTTTAAAACAGTGGAAATCAGATTCGAAAAATAAATAAAATATATATTCCCCCTTGACCATCCCAGATGCAATTATTGAATTCACACTGCATGCTATCACATTGACAAGGTTTACGACAACCAGTATTTTAAACATGACTCAGAAAACACTTCATTGGTCCGCTTTAACGTTTTTTTTACATTAAATTTCCGAAACCATCTCGGCATGTGCAAAAATAAAATGTTCAATATCTGAAACACTTTCCCCTGCAGGTTTTTCTTGTGATTAAATTAAGGGCTTCATCCTTATACGAGTCGATGCAAATTGTATTAAGACAAGCTTGGCTGCCATCTTCTGGCTGGCTTGACACTCTTCCCTAGAATCTGGACAAACTTTGTAGCTGTGACTGCTGTATGCAACAAGCACACTTTCACATTCAGAACGCTATACATTTCGAGCACACATTTTCTTGGCCTTTTGTGCAATAGTTCTGGTTTGTTTTGTTCATTTTAAAAATTTCTTTTATAGTTAGAAAAATTTCTTTTCAAATGAAAATTAAATTAAATTAATAAATTTAAAATTAATTAAATTTAATATTTCCAAATGTTCATATCTTTAAATATTTGTTTATATGATACCGGTAATATTAGTTTTCTAAATTAAATGGCTTAAATGGAACTCACTGATTGATTTAATGCTTTAAATTCCTGCAGGAATATTTCTTTCACCCATATGCAACGAATATTCAAAAGGATCAATGTGTAAAAGCACAATATCACAAACATACAAAGCTGTTGTTCTGTTACCCGAGCACACCAATTCACATAATATATGGTATTAAGTAAAAACACAGGTCACTAAGTCAACAACAATTTATTGCTGTAGGTAAAAGTTCATAAAGGAACAAATAATACACAAGACTCCATTGTTATTAAAGTGTACTAATATCTAAAATGTACCTGATCACCTGGAGATATAATATATAGCATGTTGTCCTTCACCTTGACTTTGGAATTGAGCTATTCTTTTAATCTTGTTAATACATTATTAATATATATAATTTATTACCATGATTATACCTTACCAAGTCTAATAACTGGCTTTCATTTTACAATATGCATGAGTGACTTGAGATGTTGTACACTGTTTTCAAAAGTAATACAATGACATTGCTGCAAAGTTTATGGTGGGAGGAAAGCCTGTGACAACTATTCATTCAAACAAATGATAGTAGTATGCTATGTAAATAGAAATATGCCCCATCCTAGCCCATGTGAAATGTTTCTAATGCAAATGAGACATTAATAAGAGAACAAAGAAGCAATTAGTGGACCGAGTGATTTATTGTTTTACGTTGCAGCAGGAATGTTCACCCATACATGACGAGGTCATCAGTAGTATTACCAGCAGATGGCACAATTTTCATATTAATGTCAATTCATCTTTAAATCAATTGCATTGTCTCATCATGGAGGATTACTGTCACCACGATTGCTACTTAATACCCCAAGGCTATGGATTAATAGCTATGGGGTGGCAAATGAGAGTACGTATGTCAGATATTTACAAACAAGAATGCATCTAGAAACTCCCAAGAGAACCTAGGAACCTTTGGACATTGGTCAATCTTTGGACAATTCATATGTCAATGCATTCAGTCAGAAGGCTGCGATAGGCATTATACAAGATGGTCACATACAGTATTATACAAGGGGGGTCACATACAGTATTATACAAGGGGGGTCACATACAGTATTATACAAGGGGGGACATAC
>JAUTBT010081561.1:0-12842 GCA_032361225.1 Lepetodrilus schrolli | reverse complement strand
CCATTGTTATGTCAATAAATAGTATCTTTATATGTGGTGAAGATAGAGTTTAGAGTTTACTCTCGGATTATTTGTTTCACGGTATTCATCCGCAACTCCATATTGTGCTTCTAGGCGAGTTGCTGTGTCAATTTCCGAAAAGACTATAAAGAACGTTTAATATTAGTTTAATTCTCGGATAAAGACATCAACACACTCACTGGTGTGTCATATTAAATTTACGGCACGTGTTCTTCCAAAGTACTAGTATATATTATATGACACATCAACTCACTCCGTAAAGTATCGTTATACAAGATGATACCTTGAACATTGCACAGGTATAAGCTGTCATATGAGATCTCTGGTTAGTTTTTAAGCATATTTTATTCAAGACGAATTGGATAGGTTAGGACAGATAGGTCAGCTACAGTCCGAACAGTCATTTAACAACAGATTAATATTGATATGTACATAGTAATTGTAAAACTATTTTCTAGCATGTTTTCACTATATGTGCTGTATTCGGACATTCAAGTAAACAATGGACATCATTTTCACAGGGATTACCACATAAGACATGAATCAATATCAGATAGTCCAATATAAAGTATTTCTCAGATTACAATTAGATTTAGTGTTGACATTAGCTGGTAGTTTGTCTGATAAATATGTCGGTCCATTATACATTTTGTTTCGTTTCCTTCTTTCTTTTAAAGTCACCTAACCCGTTTCAAAATATAAATGTCTTTTAAATGGTCTAAGTGAGGTCTAATATATATTGTATACATTTTATTTAAAGTAAATATGTTTACCGTCTTTTAACTTGTGCATGGACGATATCATTTTTAGAAGACGATGTAATTATATTGTAAATGTGGTAAGACCAGTTATCATCAGACGAGAATGTTATTCCCAGATGCTTATGAGTAGAAACATTTTAAAAATAATTTCATCAATGAATGTCAGATCAATGTTGTCAGTATTCTTTCTCAATGAAAATAATAATGCTTCTGTCTTTTTGGAATTAAATAAAACCAACCATTTACTTGCTCAGATGTTCTAAGTTCACATTCAGGGATGTACGCATTACCTGTCTGTCTCCACTTGATGCGCCTAAGCATGTGTCGTCAGCAAACAATCTCGGAGTACAGTTAAGATCATGGGCATTATCGTTAATGTAAACATTGAAAATAAATGGCCCAAAAACAGAAACTTGGGCTACTCCAGCATTCAAACTCACGGCATATTCATGATCAAGATACAAGAACTAGATAGAAATTGCTATTAGTAAGCATGCAATCATACAACTAATTCCTAGTCGGCTAAGTAGCTACTCAAGGGCATATATTTTCCAGGTAAATATTTTGAATTAAACAAAATTAATTGGTATGCTTTGGAGGTATCAACAGGAGACTTGCGTTTGATTCGTTACTTTGACATAGAATTTTAAAATACAGTACAAATTGTATAAATAAACACAAAAATCCAGAACTTTATTTTGTACTTATTTATAGCATGGGTTTATTGCACTCCCAAACTCCTATATTATGTGATAAACTAGACTATAGTATACTCTGCAGCTCGGTTATTTCCTTTTTTTTATTATTTACTATTCAATGATCATATTGTCTGCTTTACTGTGATTGCAGGTTTTAATGCGAGAACCTTCTGCACGAGCTCCAGCGCTGTGTTCGGATTCCCTCCATATGACGAAAGAGATGTGAATCGGAGCAATGGGGAAGTGAGTCATTATAATATATGATACATAATTACATATACTAAACAATATTAATTAAAGAGATTCTCAACCGAGTGTGTTTTGATATCGTTGTTATCCTAAGAGTTGATAAAAGTGACATTTTATTTATCATTCAATGTCGTTCCTAAGTCATTTATGAAGAAAAATAGTTTGAAAAGTTTTTACTGAGAAGTCAATGAAAAACCTGATGTGCATTCGTATTGTGACGTCAAAGCATTGTTATGATGGTGATGACACCACAATAGGTAGACTGTTTGGGAGCAGTTGACTTTTCAAATCACATGCCTGAAGTGACCAATCACAAACAGTTGAAGTGATATTTCCTAGGAGATATCAAATTGATATAAAACATTCCCTTTAAACATGACACATTAAGTAAACCTCACCACTCCGTCACCTTGGATGCGAGTAGCCGAACATGTATACCCGAAAGCGTAATGTCCTCTATTGCAGCTAAACGTTCTTCATTGTTTCCATTAATAGTTCTTCCAATAAGCCGATAGCCCTGTTGTCCACCCAACAAGAGGCAGAACGCCCTTATTCCACGCCTGAAGATGAGTATACAATACCTAAAGAGCTGGGGTTACCTACCCTAGCGGATCTGCAAGACGTTACGTCGAGTCCGCAATCGGAGGCGAGCGCCAGCGTCACCTTGGATACTGACTCTGATGGTACACAAGACTGTTTAATACAGAGAATCTTTACCGATGGTGTCTTTGAGTTCAAAAACGGAGTTATTACATATTCTGATACAACTATCCTCGCCAAATATGATTTCTTTCATAAATATTATTACACCCACCCTCTGACAATTTCGTCAGTTGTATACATACATTCCCTCCCAATGTCTAATAATCCTTCGAGGAGCGGCATAAAAATAAGCTTTATAGTTTGATTACCAATCCTCATTCGTTTTCGTTTGAAGAAAAACATATTTAAACCATAACCCTTGTGTTCACAATAAAATGGCGATCCGCGGGAGAAAATAAAGCTGGTCAATCTAATATTTTTTAGAAGCGAACACTTTTGTAATTGGCAATACGGCGTCCTAGAATATTTGTAGATTTTTTTTATGTAGAAAAATAAAAAAGAATTAGCAAAATATATGCATTATGAGCTGATAAAGTACATTGAATTTGCTATCATTCGTGTTGGAAACCTAAGGAAACGAATTCGAATGCGATTTAATGTTAATTGGATTAATTATTTCTAGAAATTAATCGTTTCACTTAATTCACAGATCACCGCAACTCTGCTGGTAGCGTCAATTCGGTCTCTGAAGATGAAGATTTACCACATGGTGTGATTCCAGAAGGACATTTTGTTCACACCGACAGTATAAACCACGACCTGGATAATACGTATGGTCCTCATACTCGAGCTAGACACATCACATTTCACAGTGAGTGAAATTCACTAATAACAACAATACTAATACATAATAAATAATAATAAACACCATGGGCCGTATTCATAAAGCGGCTTAAGTCCGAAAAATGGCTTAAGTCTGTAGTATTTGGGCTTATCTTTTTCATTTTGGCTTAAGTCAAATGCACAAAAAAAGTCATGTCTACATTTGGCTTAAGTCCAAAAAAAAACTTAAACCACCTCGATAGTAGGCTTAAGCCTCAATCTTCAAAATGGCTGCTGCCAGACGACATTTCAACATAAGAAGAGAACAATGACTACACCAATGGACAGTTTATTGAGCTGTACCGATTAGATAGAAATGCAATATTATTTGTTTCTGACATCATTCGGAATGACGAGCAGCCGGCTACCATGAGAAATCATGCAATCAGTCCAACATTGAAAACACTTACAACACTGCGTTATTTGGCCACCGGCAAGTATCAGCTCTGCACTGGGGATGATATTGGAGTTAGCCAGCCAACCATTAGCAGAGCTATTACTCGGATCATCACTCGTCCAGTTTTGGCTTCTTTTTCTGTGGTCTGCTTCCATGTTTATCATCAGTTGAACCGATGTGTCGTCTGCTCGTTTAGAGTAATCTGCCCTTCTTTCTATCGCGAATGTTGCCGGTGAGGCTTAAGATATTTTTTTAGACTTAGTTAAGTTTTTGGCTTAGCCTTTTTTTTTTACTGCAGACTTATTTTTTGGTTTAACTAAGTCTAAAAAGCGGGCTTAAACCCAAAACTTAAGCCGCTTTATGAATACGGCCACATAATAATAATAACAATAACAATAAATACCAGAATAATAATAATACCAATAGTAATAATAATAAATGTCATAATATAATAATAATAATATATGCCATAATAACATTAATACTAATAATAAATGCCACAATAATAATATAATAAATGTCATAATAATTATAATAATATTTCATATTGAAGATATGAAAATTATTAAAGAATGATTGTATACAACGATGTATTAGAAGATTGAAAAAATACATATGTTGCTTCTCAAAATGCTTAACGAAACATGCATTACTATCATGGGTTCTATTCAGATGCGAAACTAGAGGAGAAGACTTCGGATGAACTTGTGAAAATATGGAAATGTCCGGAAAGAAGTTTTAAGATCGATAGTCTCCGTAAATACATAATCGCGAGCAGGATACCCAAGTTTAGGACATCGAACAAAATTGTAGAACTGTCGAAGTTTCTAAAAATTGATGATCAGTATATTTGTAAAGCATCAATTTCTTCTTTGCAAAGTTTCGTCTACTCGTGCGACGATTGCGTCGATAAAGAAATGATCCTTGCGGTGGAAAAGAACGTCTGGCAAAAGCTGACGACACAGCAAGATCACATTTTTGATCTGGGCATTCTGGACCTCCAACTGTGGAGCTGTCTTTTGTGTGACCCTGACAAAGATGATACAAACATTGAGAAAACAGTCAAAGCTTCCAAAGACCGCAAGAACTACATCAAAAACAACATCACGAAAGAGTGCCGAACAGATTCCAGCGACCTCTTTAAATCAATGGCGCGTTTTCATGAATATTTCCCGAAAAGCATGCCAGGAAGAAGTCATTTGCCACTGGGAAAGAACGTCAAAAGAGTTTTGGAAGAAAATTCTAGCCCCGTTGAAATACTTGGCTTAGTGAAGGATGCTCATTTCTGTGATACCTTCGTGCACGTATTTTCTGTTCTTAAGCAGGTATGTATTCAACATGCTACTATGTATGCCATGCAGCAGACTGCATATATATATATATATTATTATAGTCGCCATATAATCTTTCAGATCCACCAGACTCAGAGTGACAAACTTCTGAAATATTTGAAAGAAATCTTCCCTAAATTGATCAAGAGCAGATGTGACACGCAAAAATCGACGCTCATAATGCTACTGATTAAAGGATGTCTGTATCTGCTACAAACAATATATAAACATGGTATGTTCTGTTTATTTCTATGTCACATGTAGTTTCCTACCTCAACCAATAACAATTATAAGTAACTATTGAAGAATAAATGCTGGTTAGAGGCTGGGTGTTATCGATTAAAAATTAAAGCCTGCCTTCAATAGAAGCCTACCCCAAATAGATGTGTGCTTAATTTATTAACCTGAGTTCATTGTACACAAGCAGTATTAACAGATTTGTTACGACATCGGTTTAATATTATGACCTCAGTTTCCTCCATGCTTGTCTATGACGCAAGTCCGTGATGAAGTGAAGTTTTTATTTAGAAGTGTTAGTACGAGTCGTGTTGCAAAATTTAGTTTGAAATAAATAGAAGCCTATCTTTAATAGAAGCACCTCCCTTGAATAGAAGCCAGGTTTGAGGGTGTCGTGAAATTAATAGAAGCCTGGGCTCCCATTCAAGGATTTACGGTATAGGCCCATAGACTCGCAGCTTAAATAGGATTGACGATACAGATGTGTTTTTAGTGCAAAGTTGAAAGAGGATTTAAATGGTACGGTTCTGAGAGCTGTAGGACTATCTGATATTGCTTTTTGTCTATGTGGTTATCCTTGTGAACATGCTGTCCTTTATTTACTTGAATATCAGAACTACAACACATACCGTGAAGATATTCTAGGAAATTCAAAGAATTACTTTACAATATAATGTACATATCAATGTTCAGCTATTGTTAAATGGCTGTTCGAACTTCCAATTATCAGAAAATGAAAACATTTTAGAGTTAGTACAGTTGTACATTAAACAACCACAAAGATTTACTTAATTTGCTTATGTAAATATTTCCAATTACAGAATATGTACATATATCTCCTTCATTCTTAATCTTTCTTTCTTCTCTCCCCATCTTTTCTTCCGCTTCTCTTGGAGCGGTTTTCATTTAAGTTGTAATAACTTGTAACCGATCCATTTCGTCTTGAATACAATATATTTAAACTAAAAGCTACAGGAAGGCTGTTCCAGAGAAGGGGGGCCGCAGTGGTGAACCTAACATATATAGTTGACATTGCTGTTCCTTCTAGGCGATATCAAACTTGGCCTCATCAACAATACTTCCACCAAGGACCTAACTGATCTCATTCTCATCACGTTGGAGAACCAAAGGTATCCAACAAACGTCAAAGAGAAACTGCAGCGAATGCTCGCCTTTCCAAAGGATAAGATCTCACAAGAAACTCGAAACCAACTTCTTTTGGATGAAATATCCCAACTTATATTCCACCCCTCAGTAAGCGTTCGAGACCCAATCTACGATATTCAGAGCCAGTACAATTCAACGTGCCTACCGCAAAGGTTCATCCATGAGATTGAAAGGGGTCAAGCGAATGCTTGCCTCCATATCGACTCAACCTCGGTTCCATATCTCACCTCCCAAAAACAAAACAAATTCAGGTTGGATACGGGATCATTCGGCGGAGACAAGGTTCTCATCCACACAGAGATGGTGTCGTATGACGAGCTCCACAGAACTACCTATATCCAAGAACACGACCTAGATGAATGTCAGGAAAAGCAGAAGCACATAAATAACCTGAACATGCTGCGCAAACTGAGATCCAGCAAACACATAGTGGAGTTGTATGCCTTTCAGATACGACCACTACCGTGGTATTACATCACCGAAGACAATATGCAGATGACGCTCCAGCGATACGTCTTACAGCGGCGGCAAACGAAGAACTGGATCTGTGATAGGCAACTCTGCACCTTTCTGATGGACATACTCGGTGGTATGAGGGCCTTGCACAGCGAGAAGGTCCTTCTCAGAGATCTCACTCTCACCAATTTTTTCATCGATAAAGGAGGCTCTGTTAAGATTGGCGACCTTAGCCTGGCGTGTGAATACAAGAAAGGAGTTCCCATTAGCTGTGAGTGGACTTGACTTGAGGTCTAAAATAATTATGAACTGTGTAGTAGACACAAGTATTTTCCATGTAATGGAGAAAGGTTAGGCACCAAATAATGGAGAAAGGGGGATATATATCGAATGTTTGCCAAATTACAAGAAATGTAGACTGAGGGTACTTTTTAAAATGTAAATTTTACAGATTATCTGCGCAGTAATATAAAGTATTTTTCTCGATTCTGGCGAACACTATGTATTTCTTGGAGAAATGACAGCAAATATAATATTTATCTTCCGGCAGCCATGATAGACAAAGATCCTTGTACTAGTACGATAATGTGCTATAAATAATTTAGAAATTAAAAGAAACGGTAGTTTAAACTAAAATCTACAGTATTCATGTTGTATATTTATGTGTGTTTTTTTTATTTATTAGTTTATGTTTGTTTGTTGATTTTTATATTATTTATTTGTTTGGTTTTTAATAGGGGCTTTGAGCCGCTTTCAAGATTATTTCAAGAATGTTTCAGTTCATGTATATATATTTTTGTTTTCTTGTACATAATTGTACTATAATTGCTCGCTAATCAGATATGCATCCCGGAGATATCCCAATACTGTGGACCTCCCCTGAGGCATTGCTGGATGGCATATACTCCCCACAGTCTGATGTGTGGTCCCTTGGCCTCGTCATATCCACACTGTGGACCCACGGTTGTGAGCCCTTCACCGAACACCACCGCTTTCCTCTGAAAGAAGTTATGAGAATAGTGGGTATTTCTGTATACCTATACACTGTAGACATATACACTCCGTAGACCTATCTCCTCTGTAGACCTATGCACTCTGTAGACTTATATATTTTGTAGACGTATGCATACTGTAGACGTATACACTCTGTATACCTATTCACTGTGTAGAAGTATACACTCTGTAGACGTATACACACTGTATACCTATTCACTGTGTAGAAGTATACACTGTAGACGTATACACACTGTAGACGTATACACTATGTAGACGTATACTCTCTGTAGACCTATACTCTCTGTACACGTATACGCTAGGTAGACGTATACACTCTGTAGACGTATACTCTCTGTAGACTATACTCTTTGTATACCTATACACTCATGGACATATTGAATATCAAACCACATGAATATATGTATTGTTGTGTGCACATTGCACAACATTTGGTTCTGATTCAGACAATTACCTGTGATATCGTAAGTTGATCAGGCATTTTGATAATCCAGATGGTAGCCAAACAAATAAAATGGCTGCCCTACAGTAAAATCAACACATTTTAACCACAAAGCATAGTTTTGGTTGTCACTTATATGGAATATATTAATATACATGTGCTGTACTGGGTCAGATTTAGAAACTTTGCAACGGTCAGCACATAATTAATTGTAAAATACTTCAGCTATTAAAAATACCATATAACTAATTCCGAACTACTCGAAACTGATGATGATGATGATGATGATGATGATGATGATGATGGTGATGATGATGGTGATGATGATGATGATGATAATAATTAAATTATGATGTTGATGTGGTCTGTATAAATACATATTACAGATGCTGTTTGGTGAGCGTTTACTACCGGTCCAATGGCAATGCATACCCGATGCCATGTATACGCTAATCAAGATGTGTATGAAGACAGATGCAAGGGAAAGAATTGAACTTAACCTGTTTCAGTGTAAGTTGCAAGACTTCATGAAAAAACTCAACAGGCCTGGAAACTATGGTAAGCGGACTTTAATCTGTGTGTGCTTCTTAACATGAAACACTATTTATATATTTCTGTGCTTTTGTGGGTGATTTGAATCATGATTAGATGCATGAAAGCGTGTATTCATACAAATATAGTTATATGTATTACATATGAGCAATACAATAACCGACAGAGGTAAATTCATACAATATGTGTCAAAGTTAATCCTTGTATATTATCTCTCAGTCGTTTAACTTAAAATAATCCCCATTCCTATTATAATGTGCATATACATGGTTGTGAAATGTTTTACAATACACTATATATCCTAATTGCCATATTAACGCTCTCACAAAATATTTTGTAGAGGATTGGTCAGACACAAAGATAGAACAGATACAAGCAGAAGACAGATACTATCCCCCAATTTCCTCCCGACAGATAGAACGTCTTCATAAACCAGAACGGGTAAGGAATTTGCTAATTTGAACATGTTTTTAATACTAAATACAGCACACATTACTTGCTTTAATTAGATCTACACACATGGTTATTGCCCAGTGATCGAGCTTTCTGCAACACCACGCTATCGATAGCGCTTCCATATTCGTGATTGATTTGGATTACATATTCAGAACACTCGGAACAGTAAATAATCAACCGTATTTCTTTTTTCAGTAAAACATGACACATAATTATCAAATAACCTATTATTAGCAAGAGTATATTTGTTCTTTAAAATAAATTAAAATAAAATAAATTTAAATTTATATTTTTTTTTAAATCGCAACATCTCCAGCGACAGAGAGTAGTCTAAGAGATTTAATTTAGAAAAATGAACATATAATAAAGTATGTAACTGTACAGTTATCTCGTCACGTGATAGTTAATTAATCATATTTCATTCATATTTCAGGGAATCCATAAGTTCATTCAAGATTTTCGCAAAGGTAAATGTTTAGTGCGTCTACGAAATAGGATCCCCAATTTTTACATTTATGATAAAAATATAATAATCAAAGGCAAACAATCACGGTTTGTTAACATAATTAGTTCATATTTTCAGGTAAAATATTGTTTGACCATGAAATAATATGTCATAACAAACCGTTATTGTATGTCTTTAATACTATGTATTTGCTTGACGGACACGGAATATATTATTTAGTATATTCTAGGTGTTGTTGTTATTGTTGTTATTGTTGTTAATATTATATCATAATAATAATAATAATAATAAAATCGTACTCAAAATATCGTAATCTCGGGGCCAGTACACGGGATGCGAACTTCAGACTGGTGTGTTTATAGTCAGTTACGTTACTGAACTAGCACCACCTGCTTGTATGTTTCGTATTATGTAGTTTTAGTCCACTGTTGACATACTATGTGGCATACAACTTCCATACTTTGCGTATTACAGAGAAAGACAGTGCATATGTGAACCTATCTTGGGATGAATGGAAAAATGAAGTCATGAGAAAGTCCAAGGGTGTCGATGCCCGAGAACTTCAAGCAACGGACGAGCTCAAAATTGTATGTAACATGCGCATGTAACATTTTAATATACGTGTAATGAAATACGATTTCCTAGTATCTACAGCACAAAACTTATCATTTTTAGCGCGCGTTATTTAGTGGGGTAAATGTTCTAAATATAGAAGAAAAAAAGCCACAATGTTATTTGGTGTGGTCTGGGTATGCTCCCTGAAATAGATGGGATTTTCTTTTCATCAACGGATATGCCTGTACGGGTTTTTTAAATGTAGGCATAAAATATAATGCGTTTTCGTGACGCCTGCATGCAGAAAGAAAATGGCATTTTATATATAAATATACTTAACAAACAAAAAGAAATTTAATTTATTACAGAGTACCTCACGAGAACCCACTACATATTAAATATTATTGATAAAGTATGTCTAACCCATATGCTGGCATGTCTTTTCAAGCACTTAATACTCATTTATCCTAAACGGTGCGTACGCGCATATGGACAGTTTTGTGTAAAATATTACATGTGCGTGTAGAGTATCACGTGACCAATTAATGGACGCCACATCCACGTGAGAATACGCATATTGTTCATGACACACAGAAAACCTTTACAAATCTGCAGAAAACAACGATTTTAAAATCCATAAACTATCGATTATCGACCAGGATCGCGCCATGCGCAGGTTTCAAGCTGCACACGCTGTACCGGAAGTGGTGCCTGTGTATGGTTGCAACCAACAGGCGATGCCTACTCTAAGGACATGTAGGCCCACTCAGCTAAGAACCAACAGTAGGTCGTCCACGATCACCGTTAATTGTTCAAATAAAGTGATCAGAAACAATGCTATTTCTTGACGTTCATTATTTGATGACGAACATATGTTCACTCATCACAGCCATGATGTGAGTGAACAAATCTTGAAAGTGGTTTTAAACCCCAAATAAACCAACCAACCAACCAAATGTTCACTCGCTAGAAGATATACACAGTCTACAATACCACTTATTATATATCAAATGAAAGGTAATATTCAATTATACATCAGTTGGTGGTATTTAATTGAATTAGGTGTATACTGTTATCTTACAACCCGGTATGTTGTTAGGCTATTATATGACACACAGGGCGGGTGGTAGCGCAGTGGTAGAACAGTTGGACTTCGGAGCCAAGGTTCCAGGTTCAAATCCCTCCACGGGGGCCCAGCATCAATGTTCGCGAAAGTTACCTTTCTGACGCAATATTGATAGGATGTGATGTCTGTAGAGTGGCAATGCAGTCATCATCCTTGGTCTTCTCAATACCAGCCGATGCTCGCAGGTTTACTGCAACATTAAGCTACAAATGTTGCGGGTCGTGATATAAGTGATCTGCGGAAAGTGAAAGAATCTTGAAAGCTACTTAAAACCACAATTAAAAAATAAATAAATAAAATATGACACACGAAATGAAAGATCATAAGAATCATCACTTCATTATTTATAGATGAATGTCTTCAATGGGTGGAGAATTGTTTCAGGAAACAATTGGGACCAAGGTGATTGTTGAGGAGTTGATGTCTGAATCCTCTGCGCAGAGGAAAGTTCCGCAGATCAACAGAGACGTGTTCGAGGGGAGGAATGGAACGAACACCACGATGGAGAGCGATGGCACTGCGTATTACAAACAAGTAGGTGTGGTGATGATGATTTAGATCGGAGCTACAATCAGATTTATTTATTTCTATTGTAATCTGACATCGTCGATAATTATTAAATAAATTATCTCAATTACATTATTTTATTAAATACCGTAGATTTAATATTCATTAATTTGTACACGACGAAGTATGCGCCTTACAAATTTCAACGCATATTTTGTTCAAGAGGAATTTAAACATGTTAAAGGACTTCGTAAATACATATTATTGGTTGGCCTAATGATATTGTAAAGTATACGTTCATCTGAAACAGACATCAGTATTTGAAGATTGCAACACATTGTTGGACACGGCCCGAAAACGATTACTTGATGATAACCGAAGAGATGCAACAAATATCGACCCGTACCTCCGACTCCTTCTACAAGTTGCCAAATTCCTTAAACGCGCCCACTCCAGTGGCTGGATCAGTGCAGATGTCAGATCCAAGAGCTTCCTCGTCAGCCGCAGCACAAGAGAAAATGTCGTAAGTGGTTACGTACAATGTCAAGGTCGCTTCAGATCAGCATCGCGTATGGCCACCAAATGAGTCGATCACTGCTTGACACCGCCTGCCCATAGACATTACCAGAGTCCGCATAACACGTTGGTGTATTGCAGCCCACGTCTCCTGCAAAGCCTGGACAAGCTCTTGTAGCGTCTGAGGTTCAGGTTGACGTAATCGCAGCTGTCGATCCAAGTGGTCCCAAATGTGTTCGATGGGGTTCAAATCTGTGGATCTAGAGGGCTAAGGTAGTGTAGCGACATTATTTCTTTCCAGGAATTCTATTGCTATTCTAGCCGTATGGGGTCGAGCATTGTCCTGTTGAAGAATGACGTTGTTCGCGTTCACAAAGCGATTCACATGCGGAGCTAAAATTTCATCTCTGTACCTAATGCCGTTTAAATTGCCTTGGATATGTACCAGGTCAGTCCTTCCGTTGAA
>JAUTBT010081550.1:0-12842 GCA_032361225.1 Lepetodrilus schrolli | reverse complement strand
GTTTCCAAGTAGTTGTTAGTTCATTAGTATGTAGCAAGCATAGTGTTTATATAAGTTATGTGCGCCTGCGCAGTCTTCAGTTTGCAGCAGCCATTTTGTTTACAGTAGCCAGTCACTGCTTATACTTATAAA
Source organism: Lepetodrilus schrolli (assembly GCA_032361225.1). NCBI lineage: Eukaryota > Metazoa > Mollusca > Gastropoda > Lepetellida > Lepetodrilidae > Lepetodrilus > Lepetodrilus schrolli. The sequence continues at coordinate 12,710 of JAUTBT010081550.1, read as the reverse complement.
TAAAGTTTCCGTCCACCACCCCTTCTCCTCCTGTAACGGCCCTTCCACCCACTTCCCTACCCCTATCGGAATTCTCAGACATTTACAGTTGCCTAGGGTTTCAGTACATAGACGGTACTTATCTCCTCCCAAACACACCCCACCCCACTCCACCATATCCCTGGCCCGCATGCTCATAGCATTTGCCATCCTGAATACTAAGTCCTCCGGAGGGCATGCATATTAGCATATGCCCCCAAAATAATAATAAGTCCTGTATGTAATTAGTCGCCACCAGTACGTCGATGCTCGACCGTTTATTTCATGGCGGCTAATTTCATCATATGGATGCTCGCTCGCTCCTGTACACACAGTAATTAAGCCATGTGCAATCAGCTGTCTAGGTCAATAGCTAAGCAGTGGCAGGACGGCTGATTTCCCCAAAAAGGGCGGTGTGAATAGCGGTCACAGGCACATGGTCAACATCTTGTTTTAGTCAATCCAGCTACCCAACAGTTAAGCTGGATTGACTGCAGCGCAGACCTGATTGATGCTCAACGGGTAAAACAAGTCTAATACTGAGAATTCCCTTGATGCCAAACTAGTATATATATGTGTGTGTGTGCAGTGCTTTTATGACAAGTAGCTAGTCATTGTATTATCAGTTGTGGTATGTTTAATACCTAATCATGTGATGTATAAACATGCAGTAGATACCCATGTCTAGTCAAGTTTAGCCAGTTTTTTTTTATATGCATGCATGCTTGTTCCATCCATGCTATGCTACCACATGTTATTGTTGATGTCTGTGTGTATGAAGTGCAAATGAGTAATAAATTGCTGTTTGTATATCAGTGTTGGTCGTGCTATAAATGGCATATTTTTAGAAGAACTCGGTGTTATTTGAAAAGTAATTACGGTCACAGTACCTGTAGGCCTACTATTGAAATATGCTTGGGGTGTAGTCTTGGGCTTTGGTGATAATATGTTGCATCCATGATTTCCGACGTACTTGTATCTGCCGCCATCAACTTTCAAAGATGATCTCTGGTCGCACCAAGATCACCGCACCCCGAAATCACGAAACTTGTTTGAGTAAAAACTCATGCTCAACTCAAAGGTTTGTGTAAAAATATCCATATAAAATTTTAGCTTGAACAATTAATCGTACTTAAAAGGTTTCGTAATCGCGGGCCAGTTCATTAGGACACGCTCAACAACTTGTAGCCCCAAATAATTGTAAGTCCAATTTTAGGGACCCTCTACTGTTATAGGTCTGTTGCATGAAATAGTGTTGTCGCTACACTAATTGCAGCGAATCAGATTTTCAACTATATAAATAGTATAGCAATAAAAGTTGTACAACCCCCATATGTAAAATCGGCCGTAAATGTAATACTATCCGTAAACTTAAAAGTATTAACAGTACATTATGTCAAATTGACCGTAAACGTGAAAGAAATTGCCCTTATATGTAAAAGGTTGCACTACCCGTTTTTTAAATTGTTTAATTATGTCCAAATCAGGCTCAAAATGGCATTTGTAGGCGATGTTAATGCTTTTAATAATGTATTATGTTATAAGAACTCACCGACAATAGTACTTACAAATGATTCCACAAATATCAGCTTCCTGACCGTCATACATTATGAGAGATGATGGTCCTGCAGCAAGTTTCAACAAATATTTGAAATATTCTAAGTAGAGCGGCAAGACTGCCAAATTTAAAGTCATGTATTATTATGTATATTTGTCTCTTCTGGAATAAATATCTTATAAACAAAACACACACAAAAATATCACCTACAAATGCAATTTTGAGCCTGATTTGGGCAAAATGAAAAGCAATGTTTTTTTGTTTTTGTGTGTGCTTGAAATAAATCTCGAATGTGTCGACCCAAAGCCACATACTAATGATAATGTGGCCATTTACCCTCAATGAACACTCGTTTTAGGTGAAACATGCGTTGTTACATATAGGACCAGGTCGTTGTTACATAAAGAACCGTTGTTACATATAGGACCGCCTTTGTTACACTTAGTGCACCCTCAAAATTTACATATAGAACCGGTTATTACACATAGAACCGCAACATACAGTTAAGAATGCCATAAAAAAAATATACGGGTAAGAATGCCTTTTGCATATACGGGTAATCTTCTTACAAATACGGGTAAGCAACCTTTTACATATACGGGTACTTTCCTTTACATTTACGGGTAGCTTTACATATACGGATTTTTTTTTATAACCTTTACGGGTAGTTTTATATCTACGGGTTATTTTACATATACGGATTGTACAAAATGTTTCATGCAATGTAGAGAGTCCATAGAATTGTAGTACTACAAGTCTTTGAACTACACTGGTCAGGTCATCAAGCAATATGGCTGCCACAGTTTGTTTTCCAGGTACGTGTACATACATATAAATATCTGACCCCAATATATGTTGAAGTCTGTAATGTTATGGCCTACTTGTGATAATATTTAAAATGAATACACAGGCAATTTCAAGGATTGAAAGAGTTTACTTCCGTAACGTTAGTTTACATAATTGATATTTAGCATTGATATTCACATGTGAAACAATGCATTAAATAGATACATGTATATACAGTCAAATATTCACGTCGGATTTGTGGAAAGACATATATACACGATACAATTTTCATAAATAACAAAAGACAATTTAAACACAAACATGTCGCCATAGTGAAACTTTGAAATGCATATTTCATAGAATCCATTTGGTTTGATCACAAGGCTAGGTATAATTTCACTGTAAACAAAACAAAAGTGTTGTATTCGGGAAAGGTACATGTGGTTTTGAAATTTACATATTAATAGCAATATACATGTATGAAATTGACACATAATGCCAATTAAACATAATCGAGGCGAGTATAAATACATATATTTTTAGTACAGGAGATTCAAGCAATTCTGTACTGCAGGATGGTGATTATGACATAACTGTTATCCATTGTCTGATCACGTGTCAGGATACGTTAAGTTAACCGTCTCTCTTTTGGGGGCACCTGGAGATGCCGATTAGATCAGTGATATCTACACTGGTAATCCAGCACGGAGATTTAGCCATACATGAGCACTAATCGATGGAGGTCAATTTGCAACACTGAACATTCCGAACAGTTAATCGCATTTTCTTAGATTACTCCTACATATATATATCTGATTCCATTTCTTCGGATTTGTTCATTTTCTTAAAACCGATACTTATTTCCATAGACCTGCCGCCGTGTTCGTTGTCATGAAGAGATTGAATTGATCAAAATTGTTATAATTTAGTGGGTAAAAAGTAAGTAAGTATACACACGACGCAAAAAATATATCTTCCATAAAATGTCTTTCTTTCCAAGACATGTACAACTTACTGGCAATAACCATGAATGTTAGTTGAATGGCCTAGGTTTGTACAGCGATGTAATTGCACCAAGAACAATTACGGACATCGAGATTATAATTTGGTCAATAAAAGACGTAATGATCGTGGACATTATGAAAACCGGTACATACATATTTCATGGGATAGTATTATTTATAACATCGATTTGCCACACTATGCCTATCATTGGCGTGTACGATCAGTATCTGCTCGTCTTAAACGTGTACAACCATTATATGTCTGTCTTATTTCGTGTACTACCATGATTTCCCACTGGTCCCAATAGTGTACGAGTACCATAGTATCTTCCTTCCCTATATACATGTATAAGAGCATCTGTAGGTCCTAGATGTGTAGGACATTAACATGTTTTACTTATGTATGTAGCCATTATCTGCCTGTCGTATGCATGCGTACCGTTTTCTATACATCATACCCGTCCTATATATAACCTTTGTACTACCGTCGTTTTATACGTGAAAAAAACATTTATTTTCTGCCCGTCTATACGTGTACAGCCATTACTAACTTGCTCTATGTACATCCATCATCTGCTTAGTCACTGCTTAGCCACTTTCTGCTATAATATGTGTACAATCATTACGTCTTATGGACATTTATAATACAAATGTCTTGTTGCAATATGTTTGTATACGTGATCATTATTTGCTTGCTCTATACGTGTACAGCCATTTTTTTGTTTGTTCTATATGTCCAGTCATTAAGGGCGTATTCTATACTCAGCAAAATTCAGTAAGGGCCAGTTGCCTTTTTGTAATTATTATTTCTGCTTTATATTATTTTTAAAACAAACAATTTCCGAAACGTCTACACGCTCCAGGTACTGTTCAAGAATATACAGATGCAAATTTGAAGAATAACGTCATCAGAATTGCGAAATTTGGTAGATATTTATTTATTTATTTTGTTGAGTATATATTCGTAGCCATTTCTGCCTCTCTTGTGTGTACGATCATGACCAATCTTATGGACATTTATTAGCCATGAAACAAGACTTTTGAAATTTAATAAACTCGTATATTGCTCTATATTCTCATGTTCAGGAGAAATAGTTTTATGTAAATGTAAACCCCGTAGCAATCTACTCACTAATAAGCAAGATATTCAATATTGAACACCAAATTTTGAAAATACGTGTCTGGCAAATAATTGGACCAGACAACTCATGTGGTTCAAATATGAAGAATACCTAAAATATTAATGGGGATGGGCCAGGATGTTGAGCGACAGGTGAAGGAGCGATGCTTTCAACAGTCATTGAACATCCGTGGTCTATCAATATTTAGATTTATCACATAAACATACGAGTTTGGGGGTGTAATAATTCGTGCTATAAATATAAATATTTTTACTAGTGCAATAGATTTTTATAATTGTATTCATACGCGATAGGTCGTTTGGACCCCTTTTACAGACTTAATTTGCCGAAGATAAAGTTAAAACATTCCTTCAATTAAATATGCAAACTCATTTATTAATATGTACACAATTATGGAACTGTTTTGACCACGTGATTTAACCCAGTTCCCAAGACATTTGTCAATTATAACGTTTATGACTGAAAATCGACATTATAATTGTTCCTACAGTTATGTGATAAATAGAATCTCACATTCGTTACTCACATACATTACTGAATTTATTAAACTCGTTGGCATGAATGATATGCTCGGTAGAGCCTCGCATAATATCAGTTTTGCCAACCCGTTTAATAAATTCAGTATTATATGACTGCTCTTATTATATCCTCGATATAATTACGAGTAGCGACGTCTATTGAAGGTGATGGTTCCTAGTGAAACCTATAACGTGTGACGCAATAGCTATTCTAGTAACAATAGTACAAATGTCTTCCGACAACAAGTCTGTATGATCATTATCTGCTTGCCCTGTACGTTTATGTATATCATTATCTGCCTGACTTAAATGTATACAATCATCATGTCCTCCATGGTTGGATTGGTTGATTTGGAGATTTGGAGTTTAAAGCCACTTTTACGATTTTTCCACTCACAGCATGGCTTGCATGGATATGCACTATTTGTACTAGTCTGGATTTTCACCAGAATTTATAGTGCTGGCTCACTTGGAATACCATGCCGCAGATAGGACATGGATACCCCGCTCAGACACAGTATACAGACTCCGAGCCGACCAGTCCTTGCTTTACCCCTTTAATGCTGAGCGCCAAGCAGGAGAACTATTTTAACGTCTTTTGGTATGACGCGACATGTCCTCCGTGTGTACACTCATTATCTGCGTGTCCTAAAAGTGTACGACCATTACCCCGAGTGACCATATGTGCAATCATTATCACTGTTCAACATGTGTACAACCATTACCTACCTTTCCAAAGTGTGTAAAATACTGAAATAAGCTAAATTTTCATTAGCAGTATACACCATATTATATTATATATATATATATATGTGGTATATTTTAAATAATTATTTCGTGTGTGTGTGTGTGTGTGACGATACAAACTAAGCGTAGATACACGCATGGGTGGAGAGTATTGGCTAAACGACGGCACATGACATGTATATGAAGGGTTATGGCTAAAACGTTTTAGCCAAACATCTCTGTTCAGAACCATCAATTGTAGTAGTCAGCAATGAACTGGGATGCGACGTCGCCTTTTATTTACTGCAGAAATCAGAAACTTTATAAATTAATAAGAACTTATCGTGCACAACTAAATTTACACGTGTTTTCATAACCTCTGACTATGGCCGGATATATGTAAAGCTTACATGTTTACGAAAATACATTAATAATTCCTCAATCCCTTGAAACAATGAAATGGCGTCAAGTACTATGCCTGATTATTCTTACTTAAAGTAATGTTTCAGCAATGTACACGAAATCAGTATCTACAATAACAACAACCCAGTAGTACAGCGAATATACACCTCATTGTAAGACTTGTACGAGATGCAAGAAGCACGTCTTGTTGCTAACTACTCGGATAGACTTCTCCTTCAGACTCGGTGGTAGAATGTTCGTAATTGCTCGATTCGTACACTTGTGGCAGCCTGTTGCGTCCTGTCAGCGACCCTCGGGGGGACCTGTAAGGCGACAGGTCATCAGTGCCGCAACCAGAATCAAAGAGTTCTGGCTCGGAACTGTCCTCGGATTGGATGATGTCAGACCTGCCTTCGTGAGATCTAAACACTGCCCTTGACGTATTTGTAGTCAAAAGGTCTGTAGTTGATGTCTTACGGCTTATACCTATGAAGACAAAGTGAACATAGAAAAATACACATACCATATCCTCTCGATACCACACTGCCACGATTCAAATGAAAACATCGTAACTCAGTACTATCCTTAGGGCAAACTTTCAGGAAGCTCTCTTACCCACAAGTACGTACAATTCCCCGTTCCAGATATTACATTCCGAGATTGAAATTTGGTTTTCAAATGCTTTTCAAATTTGTAAAAGGCTGCCTGAATTTGGTGACTTTATATGTTGGTGACATTGCATAGTTACTTAACCAGTAGGAGGGTTAAAAAAAAGTGGTCGGGAACTAGCCAAACGACTGTACGAGTGCTATTCGGGATAACAGAGGATATCCTAGCTCAAAACTCGGGAAGCATATTTATCACCCAATACTGTTTTCTACAGCAATAGATATCGTTCGACCCACTATTAGTGATTTATTTGATTGTTCTACCATTGTGATGTCATTGACCCAATTATTTGTTTGTTCTATCATAGCTACCTTTGTGATATCATAGCGTTGCTATGATGTCACAGTGCAAATGCACGGCAGCCTAAACATTTTAACAGAAACAAAATCTTTATGAGGAGTCATTTTTCTTCTTAAATAACTTTAAATTGATATTGGGTGGTAAATAGAATTTCACCCTCGTGTCTTGGAATATCAAATATATCAACACGCGTCGATGAAACTTGTCAAATCATCGGATTTAATCACTTTCACGACGTGTTGATATATTTGATATTCCACGACACTTGGGCGAGATTATCTCTATATACTCAACAAAACAAATAAAAGATGTGGAGATATTTCTTTTGGAAGTTTTCTAGCAAATTTCGGAACTCGGCTTGAAAAATCTGGTGTCATCATCATTCCAATTCGTCTTCAATTTCTTGACGAGTACCAGGAGCCTATATAGACATGAGCATTTTTTTATTTTGTGAAATAATATAGATCCAACTTTATGTCCTAAAAAGCTACTGGCCCTTAATTGATTTTGTTGAGTATACAACTTGTTCCATTGGACATTTGACCATCTAATACAGGTCAAGATTCTAGTCGCAATCTTTAAATTTTGTTTCTTGGACAGAATATATGCACATCAGGTTTATGAAGTGAACCAGTTGTTTGATCAAACACATCCTCAAAAAGATGATGTTTTTATACTAGACAATACTTTCTCATTACACAGCTTATCAGTCATTACTGCTTATGATGCCCATTCATTTTATGGACATTAAAATATATATTTATAGTACGGACAGTAGGATGTGGATTGATATTCGTGGCATGAATGTTCAGTCATACGCTGATATAGTATGTTAACGTATTGCTTAAATTTATTTAGCAATGTAGACATTACATAAACAGCAAAAAGGACATGCAAGATATGAAACAAAGAGAAACATCAAAGAGGGTAGCCAGCATGCAGGTAAGGCCAGGTAAACATAGTATACTCACCATTGGATTACATGTATCAAGACAGGTTTAGAACCATTTCTAAAGATCAAAGTTAGGTTTCTTATAGACATATCGATCCCACTTATTCAAGGGTTCATCTAGATCCCACTATTTGCTTATCTTCAAAGCTGCATTGGTATATATAAATGTAGAGTAAATAAATATGTTGTTTAAAAATAATGTTATGTACGTTAAGAAACTTCTTGAATGTAAGTCTTAATACCAACTGTACAAGTTCAAGTTTTATTTGCTTTGTCCATTTTAAATCATGAACACAGGTTAAAATATTTCAGTCACATTTATATCAAAATACAAAACAGTAGCTACTTAAAACAATTTAGAGATGGATAATATTGAGGTGCGTGCTTGATCATATAGACGGACTTGCTTTCTTATTTGTTTTTATGAATAACTATCATCAATGAAGCTATGAACACCCACACGGTCATACATCCACCTTCCGGATATCTGTCAATGAATATCAATAAAAGAAAGTACGACGGTCAAAATAGTATTCATGTAGAGCGTTCTGTAATACTAGTTCAAGTAGTTTAACTTCATTGTGGTCAACCATTCGGTGAGTGAGTTTTGCTTTACGTCACAGTGGGAATCTTTCACCCATACGCGATTAATATGTAAATTACTAGTATACTTAAGGGATAGAGTACGGTCTTCCCTAGGCCAATAACATCATAAAAGTAAGGGCGCATGACGTCATTGGCATTCTGCCAAGTATAGTCGGCGCCTTTGATCTCGCACCATACTATGGTAGAAAATAAATTAAATGGTTTAAAACGAAAAACATGAAAAACATGCAAAAAAAAGTCTGATTAAAACTTGTGCATGATTGAATACAGAGAATAATATAATAACCATTGGTAAAAATGGAATTAAAAGTTTGAATACTATGAGTGATACTAACTATGAAATGGTGAAACACGCTGCATAAACTGTATGCCAGTCTTTATACTGCATGTTGAATTGTTCTCCAACCGAGGCAGAATTTGAACTTTATCTGTTGAATCGTTGTCTTTAATAAATTTATGTCAAGATACCCACTAACCAAATTTTCAAAAAAAAATCTATTCTGTACAATATAAATCATTACCGAGTTCCTTGTCAAATCCATTTTTAGATATGTTACCCATTTCTATACAGTAGTATCTTATTATCAATGATAGTTGCCACACATTTTAACAACCAATTATCATAATATCAATTCTTGTTAAAGGGTAAAACAGAGAGAGATATATAATGAGAGTCTTCCAAAGAAAACTCAATGAACTAGGTAGCACCCTGTTATTGAGAATTGACAATACCAGCTTAGAAACAATTTGACAGGCAAAATGGAAGCATCCCATGGAAAAGGTATTAGAATGCAATGAAAAATAACACACACACACACACACATTTAATATATACATTTTTTTTAAATTGGGGTTTAGAGCCGCTTTCAAGATTCATTCACTTATATCACAGCTTGTCAGTTTAGGGCAGGAAGAAATACAGACAGGACATATACATACATACATTTTAGTTTTTAAACATATTATATTCAAGACGAAATGAATAGGTTACAAGTTATTACAACTTGAATGAAAACTGTTCCAAGAGAAGGGAAAGAATAGATGGGGAGAGAATAAAGAAAGAAAGACATGTACAAATTCTATAATCGTAAATATTTACATAAGCATTTTAAGTAAATAGTTGTTTGTTTGTTTAATGTTCAACTGTAATAACTCTAAAATAGTTTCATTTCCGATACATTTAAATCCGAACATCCATTTAGTAACAGATTAACATTGATATGTACATTATGTTGCATAGTAACTTTTTGAATATTTTCTAGCATGTCTTCACGATATGTGCTGTATTTCTGACATTCAAGTAAAAAATGGACAGTGTTTCGACATGGATTACCACATAGACATGAAGTAATATCAGATATTCCAATTTTAAACAAATTGTTATTCAATGGACTGATGGAATATCTAAGTTTAGTGAGTGAAATACAGTATTTCCTTGACCCATAGGAATAATAGTCAGGTGCATTAACATATCGGTTTCTTATACTAGATTTAAAATTTGATACATTGTTGCATTGCCTAATTTCATTTGATAGCTCATTCCATTGTCTACTGGTTGAAGGGATGAATTAAACATAAGTTGTACGAGTAAATGGTACAATGACATTTCCAGCATTTCTCAGATTATAATTAGATTTAGTGTTGACATTGGCTGGGAGTTTTGATAAATATGAAGGTGCTAATCCATTACATATCTTGTAAAATTCGTTTCCTTCTTTCTTTTAAAGTCTCCCAACTCGTTTCAAAATATAAATGTCTTTAAGGTGTATAGGTCGGAAGACAAATTACAATTCTAGCTGCTTGAAGTTGTAAATGTTCTAATTTATCACTATCCTCAATTGTACATCCGTCCCACAATTCACAAGCGTATTCAAAGTGAGGTCTGATATATATTGTGTAAATTTTATTTAAAGTAGATCTGTTTACTAAGTATTTTAACTTGTGCATGGATGATATCATTTTAGAAGTCGATTTAATTATATTGTCAATGTGGTAAGACCATTTACCATCAGACGAGAATGTTTAGAGTAGAAACATTTTTAATAATTTGATCATTGAATGTCAGTTCAATGTTGTCAGTATTCTTTCTTAATGAAAACAGTAATGCTTCTGTCTTTTTTGGATTAAATGAAACCAACCATTTATTTGCCCATATATTAATATTTTTCTAAGTTCGCATTCAGGAATGTACGCATGATCTGACTTTTCACTTTCGACAATCATACTGTTCATACAGTGTGCACGTGCCCACGTCCTAATTTAATGTTTTTGTCCTCTTCTGATGTTTTTATTCATATCGATATCCATATAGACTATTATTAATATCATTCGTAATAGTAGTAGTAGTTGTTGTAGTAGTGTTATTATTATTATTAATAATAATACTACTAATAAAATGTTATTACTTCTAGAATTATTACTATTATTATTATCATTATTATCATAATCATTATTATTATTATCATCATTAGTATTACTAATATTCTTCTTTTTATTATTATTATTATTATTATAAATTATTAGTAGTAGTAGTCGTAATATTATTATTATTAGTAGTAATAGTAGTAGTAGTAGTAATAGTAGTAGTAGTAGTCTAGTAGTCGTAGTAGTAGTAGTAGTGTAGTAGTAGTAGTACTAGTAATAGTAGTAGTAGTAGTAGTAGTAGCAGTAGTAGTAGTAGTAGCAGTAGTAGTAGTGGTAATAGTAGTAGTAGTAGTAGTAGCAGAAGTAGTAGTGTAGTAGTAGTAGTAGTACTAGTAGTCGAGTAGTAGTCGTAGTAGTAGCAGTAGTAGTAATAGTAATAGTAGTAGTAGTGTAGTAGTAGTAGTAGTGTAGTAGTAGTAGTAGTAGTAGTATAGTAGTAGTAGTAATAGTGTAGTAGTAGTAGTAGTAGTAATAGTAGTAGTAGTAGTAATAGTAATAGTAATAGTAATAGTAGTAGTAGTAGTAATAGTAATAGTAGTAGTAATAGTAATAGTAATAGTAATAGTAATAGTAGTAGTAGTAGTAGCTTGCAGTAGCAGTAGCAGTAGCAGCAGCAGCAGCAGCAGCAGCAGCAGCAGCAGTAGCAGTAGTAGTAGTAGTAGTAGTATCGTCGTTGTTGTTATCGTTTTCTACCTTCGTTTCCTGCAGCAGCAGCATCCAATGATAATGAAGAACAAAGCTATCACCAACATTCCCCCAATGCCCATTAGAATCCCTTTTCCGAGCGGGCTCAAGTTTGGCTGCCATTGCTTGCTTGGCTGACTTTCTAAAAAAAAATAGAGAAACACAAAAATACTAAATTAAATAGCATTAAATTATATTTAATGATCAAATATTAGCCAATGTAACGAAGTCATTGGCTGGTTGGAACAAAATTGGGGGCGGGGTATAATTACCAATTATGAAATATATGATCAGGCATCGAGATTACGAAACTCTTTGGGTACTATTTCATGCTACAGCTAAATATTTATATGGGGATGTAATTTGTGAACACAACCTTGAGTTGAGCAGTTTGTTCTCAAAAACCTTCGTAATCTAGGGTCCTGGCCCCCGTTTCACAAAGACATCCTAACTTTATGACCCAGTTTATCACCTCATAAGTTAGATGCCGATTTAAGAAGGGAGAACACTTGCGACGTCGTCGTGAAACACTTGTTACGAGGTGAAAACATTTAGTACTGGTTTAGGAGCTCCTAAATAGTTAGGAGGCCGTTGTGAAACGGGCGCCTGGCTTGTAAAAGTACCAAATAAATGTAATATGACAATGGTTAGCAATGCACACGGGCTGAAAGTTATGAATGTAAATTGATAGACTGAAAGGAATCGCTGACTGTAGTGTGTTAATATGTTTCACGCATTTCTGGCATAATTGGTACCGTATATTGCCGATTATAAGACGACCTTTAAATCCCTAAAAATTACCTTAAATTTTACCCATCGTCTTATATTCGTAATATAAAAAAACTGTAAATTATTTTGCCAAAAACAGGAGGAATTTAGCGTAATAGTGTTACGAACGATAATGTAGAATCAATCAGACGA
>JAUTBT010081539.1:0-12842 GCA_032361225.1 Lepetodrilus schrolli | reverse complement strand
AGCCCATTACCACCAGCAGCCCACATCACCACCCCATGCAGCAGCTACAGAACATTCCATTCACACAGCTGCAGCATACGGCCCAATCAAACCACAATAATGGCATCACATACCACAGTCAGGTGAGATAACATTTGTTTAAATTCTTTTATTCTTATTATTCTATGTATTTGATGTGACATGTTAATACTCTACTGGTTGTACTGTATGGAATATGTCAGTTCTGTATTTTAATATGCTTCTTTCAGTACAGTAATAGATTTCATATTGTTGGTGAATGCTTTCTTGGAACAAGTTTCAATTACTATTGGTGATAGTATGAATTAGATATTTTGTGATGAAGAAAGAATTGTTGCCATCTACTTCAGAATGTTGTGCACATGGACACACAGATGCCCGGGAATGGTCTCTGTGTACGGAATGGTTGCAGCAACCAAGCCATTGACAACCCAGGCTGGGACTCGGAATACTGCAGCAACGAGTGTGTTGTCAGCCATTGCCGGTCAGTAGCATTGTCATGTTGTCAGTCATTGCCAGTCAGTATGTTGTCAGTGTGTTGTCAGCCATTGCCGGTCAGTATGTTGTCAGCCATTGACAGTCAGTATGTTGTCAGTGTGTTGTCAGCCATTGCCGGTCAGTAGCGTTGTCATTCATTGCCAGTCAGTATGTTGTCAGCCATTGCCGGTCAGTATGTTGTCATGTTGTCAGCCATTGACAGTCAGTAGGTTGTCAGTGTGTTGTCAGCCATTGCCGGTCAGTAGCGTTGTCATGTTGTCATCCATTGCCAGTCAGTAGGTTGTCAGTGTGTTGTCAGTGTGCTGTCAGCCATTGCTGGTCAGTAGCATTGTCATGTTGTCAGTGTGTTGTCAGCCATTGCTGGTCAGTAGCGTTGTCATGTTGTCAGCCATTGCTGGTCAGTAGCGTTGTCATGTTGTCAGTGTGTTGTCAGCCATTGCTGGTCAGTAGCGTTGTCATGTTGTCAGTGTGTTGTCAGCCATTGCTGGTCAGTAGTGTTGTCATGTTGTCAGTGTCGCTGTGCAACCGGTGTATTATGATCAGGGCAGGTGGTAGAATGTTGGACTTCGGATCCAAAGGTTCCAGGTTCAAATCCTGTCCTGGGGGCCCAGCATCAATGTTACCTTTCTGACGCGATATTGATAGGGTGGCAATGCGGTTATCGTCTGTGCTGGGGGGTTTACATCCTTGGTCTTGTCAGTACCAGCCTGTGCTGGGGGGTTTACATCCTTGGTCTTGTCAGTACCAGCCTGTGCTGGGGGTTTACATTCAGTGCTACAGATGTTGCTGCTTTCCTCCTGCCCTAAACTGACAAGCTGTGATATAAATGAAAGAATCTTGAAAGTGGCTCTAAACCCCAATTAATATTTGTTTTAAATAAAATAAAAAGATAACGTTCTTACATTTCAGGGACATCTTCACAGCGTGGGTGGCCTCCAAGCAATGTGCGAGTACATTTCAAGTGAAGTAATACGCAAGAATTCAAAATGGACAATTAACCCATCATGAGCTGTCAGTTTCCTAGCTAGTGGTGGTACTCATCAGCCAATAGGAATACACCAATAGTTGGGCATTACTCAACTGGCCATGTTGTAAATGACCAGCAAATAATACAGACTGTGAGCCAAGTGGAATTTAATTGCTGTAAGAGTTCCAAAAGGTTTGAGGTTTAGTGTTTGGACCAGTAATTAGGTGGTAATATCCGTGTATGTAGTCCGGCGTAATATGACTTTATTAGAGCCTCGTGTGTGTTATAAGCTTATATTTATCATATGTTTAGAAATGTGTGTACTGTATGTTTGCTTACAACTGTAATGTATTGATTATCGTGTATACAAAGCAAGGCGTTGTATCTACTACCTGTACTACACCTCGATGTCAATGAGTTTATTTATTCAGTCATTTCCTCATCCCTACCCTGTTGATGACCTAATTCAATCATTAAGTTGTGGCAACTACATCTACAACATGAGAAGGATTACTTAAATACCACAGATTAGATCCATTTAAGATACAACTCAACATTTAACAGTTTGGTATTCAGACATTTGCCATTGTTGGGTATCGTAGTCCAATACACTGCTTAAATTGTGACAAAAACATGTCTGTTACTAACATCCTGACCAATCCAAACATAACCAAAGCCAGACCTAAATAAGATGTTCTTAACATATGTAACCCATGAGGTTCAATTTACATTATCCAAACCATAGAGCATTATGTATGTCTGCTTAGAGCATTATGTAGAGAGCATTATGTATGTCTGCTTAGAGCATTATGTAGAGCATTATGTATGTCTGCTTAGGTAATCCGTTAGTATCCGTGTAGATACATTTAGTGACACATGTTGTATATGAGTGTCTTCCACAGTCACCGTATATAAGGACTGAGTGTCTTCCACAGTCACCAACAACAGCAGTGTTGCATGCAGAGATTGGTACATTAAGAATTCTCTTAAAATATTTAACCTATATTTTTTCAATACATGTACCTGCACTGTACTTGCATTGCGTTGGTAACCCCAGATATCTGCTCTGCAAGTTAAAATAGGTAATTTCATGGCATCTGATATTGGCATACCACCACACATGAAGTTTATCATCGATTGGGTGAGAATGTGTTCATTGTAAATGTTGCTATGTTAGTTAAACCTTTTAATACCGTTTTATGCTTCATCGTGTGCATGTTATGTGTACAGTTCATAGAATATAGTATTATACGCTGATGTGGCCATCACTGCTAGTATACATCGCTGATTTACTGGGTATATAGCACTATACATGTTAGTGTTATGACTGGTGTATGTTAAGTTATATCACTGTTAGTATACATTATGTACTGTAAATCATAAAATGTTAACAAGCATAAAACTTTAACAATTTTAACGAGTTGCTCTTGGATGTTATCAGTTAATTCACTAATATTTATTCAAGAGTAAATTTAAATTAAAGTCATTATCTGAAAGTAGGTCATCAATATTTAAAAGTAAGATGTCAATAATTTGCAAAATATCGATGCCCTACTTGTAAATAAAGACGACTTGCTTTCTAGGACCATATGCATCACAAAGTTTGTGTGTAATATACTTGTGTGAATTTCTTGTTTTCGTCCTGAGAAGGTATTTACTATACACATGCATGAATGAATGAATGAATTCATTAATTCATTAATTAATTAATGCTTTACGTGGCAGTGGGAATATCTCGCCCTATGCAATTAGTTATTGTTGATACTATTCATTACCAACAGTGTTACACATTGGCAATTGAAGATAAACTTATTTGAAGAAATTGCTAAAATTATTTTCTAAATATTGACGCACTTGTCAACATAGGTTTATAATCCACAGGCCCCCCGTTTCACGACGACATCCTAAAATTTAGGAGCTCCTAAATAGTTAGGAGGCCATTGTGAAATGGACGCCAACATTTTATGATTTACAGTATGTTAGTGGTATATGCAATATGTCAATGATTTACAGTATGTAATCGGGCGGGTGGTAGCGCAGTAGTAGAACGTTGGACTTCGGAGGCAAAGGTTCCAGGTTCAAATCCTGTTCCGGGGTCCCGGTATCAATGTTCTCGAAAGTTACCTTTCTGATGTGATATTGATTGGATGCAATCTGTAGAGTGGCAATGCAGTTATCATCCTTGTCAGTACCAGCCGGTGCTCGCAGGTTTACTGCAACATTCAGCGTTACGGTTGTTGAGGGTTTCCTCCTGCCCTAAGCTGACAAGTCGTGATATAAGTGAAAGAATCTTGAAAGCGACTCTAAGCCCCGATTCAAAAAGAAAAAAAAGAAGAAGAAAAAAGTATATAACCATATGTTTAATCTATGGATGATGTTTAATTATTTATGGTTAATATGTTGTATATACATGTACTTATTACTTATTGTAACCTTGTGATTACAGGGTGTGTGTATCTGTACATAGCATCTGAGTCATCCACATAAAGAATCATTAAATCTCAACTGTGTCCGTCCTTGATGTTACACAACCCAACCATCAGTGATGACACCATCTGAAAAACAAATCAATATAAATATAAACACAATTGCAACAATATCTCTGATTATTGTATCAACACAATGTTGGGCGGGTGGTAGCGCATTGGTAGACAGTTGGACTGGAGCCAAAGGTCCCAGGTTCAAATCCAGCCCTGGGAGCCTGGGCGGGTGGTAGCGCATTGGTAGAAAGTTGGACTGGAGCCAAAGGTTCAAATCCAGCCCTGGGAGCCTGGCATCAAAGTTACTTTTCTGACGTGATATTGATAGGATGCGATGTGGCAATGCAGTTATCATCCTTGGGTCTTGTCAATACCAGCCAGTGCTCACAGGTTTACTGCAACATTCAGTGCTACGGATGTTGCAGGTTTCCTTCTGCCCTAAACTGACAAGTCGTGATACAAGTGAAAGAATCTTGAAAACTGCTCTAAACCCCAATTTAAAAAAGCAACACAATTTTGTCAATGGCAATGAACAGATAAGCAATAAATAATGAAACATTCTTTTATGTCTTGGCTTGCACATACATAAATTATGTAGAACTAATAGCATTTAGATTTACAATAGTATTGGTCCTATCCTGGCCTAGAAGATAGTTAGCTCATTGTCTAGACTAGAACTATCAGCTGACCATAGGCGAGAGAGAAACAAATATCACGCCTCGCGATGTGTGTACCAGTGTGTACTAGTGTGTACCAGTGTGTATCAGTGTGTACCAGTGTGTACCAGTGTGTACTAGTGTGTACCAGTGTGTACTAGTGTGTACCAGTGTGTACCAGTGTGTACTAGTGTGTACCAGTGTGTACTAGTGTGTACTAGTGTGTACCAGTGTGTACCAGTGTGTACTAGTGTGTACTAGTGTGTACTAGTGTGTACCAGTGTGTACTAGTGTGTACTAGTGTGTACCAGTGGCCTAGACATACACGTAGAGGAACTACAAGCGGCTTGGAAACAGTGTACTTGATTATGAACTAATAAGCATAACAAACAAACATACAACTAATAAGCATAACAAACAAACATACAACTAATAAGCATAACAAACAAACACAACTAATAAGCATAACAAACAAACATACAATAAGCATAACAAACAAACATACAACTAATAAGCATAACAAACAAACATACAACAAATAAGCATAACAAACAAACATACAACTAATAAGCATAACAAACATACAACTAATAAGCATAACAAACAAACATACAACTAATAAGCATAACAAACAAACAACTAATAAGCATAAGAAACAAACATACAACTAATAAACATAACAAACATACAACTAATAAGCATAACAAACAAACATACAATTAATAAGCATAACAAACAAACATACAACTGTACAACTGCAAAACATTAATTAAATATGTCATCACCAGGCTAACCAGTATATCCCGGCTCAGGATATGAATCAAATTTCTTACCTGGATTGCCTGACCCCTGGTTGCAGCCATTTTCCTCTGCAAGTTGGGCTGTTTTGTGATGTCACTTGTTTGATTCTCTGGTGCAACAGCTTAATGACCTGTGTGGCAGAAGGTAGGGACCTATGAGGGACCTATGTGTATGTGGCAGAAGGTAGGGACCTGTGTGGCAGAAGGTAGGCAGAAGGTAGGGACCGATGTGGCAGAAGGTAGGGACCGATGTGAAGGTATGGACTGATGTGGCAGAAGGTATGGACTGATGTGAAGGTATGGACCGATGTGGCAGAAGGTATGGACTGATGTGAAGGTAGGGACCGATGTGGCAGAAGGTACGGACCGATGTTATGGACTGATGTGGCAGATAGATAGGAAGGCCTGATGGTGTGGGATTATCTCAAAAATACCAATTTAACGACAATTACTAGCAAGCTTAAATTAAGTTCTTTAAAAATAAAAATAAATCCTAGAGCTATCGTTGAAAATAGTTCTTTTTTTTCTTTTTTTTTGATTGGGGTTTTTAAGTCGCTTTCAAGATTCTTTCACTTAATATCACGACTTGTCAGTTTAGGGCAGGAGGAAACGCGCAATAACCGTAGCGCTGAATGTTGCAGTAAACCTACGAGCATCGGCTGGTACTGACAAGACCAAGGATGATAACTGCATTGCCACTCTACATAGATACGTGCTAAAGTTATGTTAAATGAAAATTGATATGGCATGTTTTGAAAATGGAATTATAGGCTTTGATAAAAACATTCCAATGAATGTAAACCACGAAAATATCTTTAGACCATATATCTCTAACATTAAAGTGGAAATAAAAGAACTAAGTTGTACATGTTTCATTACAACTACTAGTACTACAAACATTAAACCCCAATGTCAGATAATTGTAATGATCTGGGCATGAAAGTTTGAGCCTTAGCCACAAATATTTACTGCTTTGGAGATTGTTGACCAGCATGAGCATAGTTGCAATTTCTCAGTAATCTAATTATTAGGCAGTGCAGCCCTACCTGGCACTGGGTTCCCTCGTGTGCCTGGTTGCACTGCTTCTTTTAAACTGCCAACAACTGGAATCTGATCCTGGGAAGAAACAAGAAAATACTGCTGTTAACAAAACAAAAAATTTAGGTATATCTTTTCATTCCCAAAATTGCCCCTCGTGAGTGTGAGTACATGAATAAGATCGGATACCGGGGGAATCGGATTATCGAAGGCCAGATTATCGAGGTTCCAATGTATTTCCACATAATCATAATAGTTGACCTATGTTGTCATAATAGTGGTCAGGCATGTTTTACCTGAAAATATATATGGATTTGTTTTGACTACACAAGTACTTTATACAACCAGCTCCATATTTCTCATGTCCTACTAGTTATAAATATTTAATATTTATTAATATTTATTCATTCAAGGGGAGAGGCTATAATACCAGTAGGCATGGTAGATCATCCAAACCAAATACTACATTATATGTGGATGTCTTATGACAATTTCTATATTATTAATTCAGCTACATGCTTATATTGGGAATATACCCTACTGTATACCAGGAAATGTCCGAGACTGAAAATTTTCGAGGTATTCAAGGTTAATTTGTCAACCTCGAACTAATTCTACCCACGAAAGTTTCCTGATAACTCTAATCATTGAACATGATCAAAATAACCTTTCATGACTACTGTAACCAATAAAGCTACTAGCTATAAATATTAAAAGATAATATAATATGAAAATATTGAAAACCAGTGGGATATGCGGAAAATGTAGCTGGTTACCCAACATACTCGTGTAGACAAATCAAATGTACATACTTTCATGTAAAAATATGTTTGACTATAAAATATGTAAACACACCCGTGATTGGATTTGATTAACTGTTACTAGGCCAAAACTAGGAACATGTTACAACCAACCTCCTTTTCTCCATGGTGAGAATACACATCACCTCCTCTGTTGTTTGGAATGTGTGGTGTGTCGTCGTCAAGCCCATGTGTAGACACAAGAATCAGATCCTGCAAATAAGGCATTGCTCAGTTGAATAGAAGATACACTTGAACATTAATGTTACTGTATATACTAAAGATTTACAGTAATAATTTCCAGATACAATAAATGAGGTACTATTTCAAAAGAGATATAAGAAAATTTAACACTCTACATACAAATTACTTTGTATCTATAGAATACCATTGATCCAAGAATTACCGAAAAGGTTGACAATACAAAAATAACATATATGTATATGGTTGCATTATTGATGGGTTTATCATAAAGAATGAGAGTGAGTGAGTGAATTATTGTTTGACGTCACAGCGGGAATCTTTCACCCATACGTGACGACTGCATTTGAGAAAATTGGTATACTAAAATAAATATTAACAGGTACTATGTCACATGTTCCCACAATAGATCCAATATTAATAACCATACACAAATACCTCAGAGTCATTGCTCGGAGTCGCTTCTGTGTGATCATCAGCTGAAAAATATAAAATTCAGAAAACATGAAATCACTTCCCTATTTGGGAACTACAAGGGGAATTCTATGATACCTCTCAGTTCAAGTTTCAATTATTTAGAACTACCCGTAATGAAAACATTATCTGTTTCCAAAACGTATTCGTCAACTTTAATATTATTTTGTTTCATTCATAACTTAATACAATATTCACTGGTGTAAGAAACTGTGCACAAAGATCAGGGGAAGCTGTGAATACATTGTTATACAAGCATGGCAACAGACGATTGTGATTTCATCGGAAAACAAGCCCAGGGTCTTGGGGTTGCACTACTGCAGTCCCCAACCACATCCAGAGCAATTAAATCGACCCCTGAAATAAATAATCAGCAGATTTCTGTGGATCTGCAGAAATTTGCCTTGTCTGATGACATCATATTTCTCAATTGCGTGTGAATTTTCAAAGCATATCTGTTTGATATTATTTTTCATTAAAATGGTAAAATATTCATGACATGCTTGAAAAAAGTACTTGTGTAAAGAAATATCTTTCAAGAAATAATATGTTTTCCCACTCAATAATCACATAAAACCATCTAGGGTATGTATACCTGTAATTATGACATTGCTACTGAAGTGTGTTTGAGGTGCGAGATTTCCGCTGAAGTAGTCGTGGTCGATAAACGCAGTTGCTTCATCCGCCAGGACGCCTCCACTAGGTCTGGTGAAGATCTTCCTATCTGGAACATGCAATGACACTTTTATGTATTTGCATATTTTTGTATCACAAAATTTAAACATTCTACCATTTTGCTATTTAAAATCTTTTATAACCCAAAATGTTAAATATTAAAAAAATACAGACTTGAGAATGTGTCTCTACATGATCATTGTAAAAATATGTTGATTTACCTGTCCCCCCTAATTTTAGTCATAATAATGTACCAGGTTTAGTCATAATACTGTACAGTCATAATAATGTACCAGGTTTAGTCATAATACTGTATAGTCATAATAATGTAACAGGTTTAGTCATAACAATGTACAGTCCCACCACGCTCAAAGTGCCTTCTCACTGTGAAATTTGTATGAACAACTTGTAGATCGACTTGTATCATGGATGTGTAGGATGAATTTCCCCGTCATTAAACAAATTGAATCGACGTATTGATCACAACGTAGAATCGATCATATTTGATTCTCCTGATGCATCGATAATACCATTTGTTCTTACAAATCGCACCGTGGGAATGCACCTTTAGTCATAACACTGTACAGTCCTACCATGCTTCCTCAGCCATCGTTTCCGACGTCGTTGATAGATGTCCTTTGGCACTGTGACTGCCGGCTCATCCACTGGGATGAAGTTGAGGTAGGGGCGTGGCTGGTAGTTCATGGAGAACGGTCCTAGCAGTACCAGGTCGTCCACTTCCGTCATCTCGCCCTGGACGTAGTACATGTCCTCCTTGGTCCTCAGGATGTTGGATGACGTCAGTGTGTAGTTGAGAACCGGAATGACGTTACCAGCTTGTACAGTGACAAAGGCAACAGAATCGAGATCTTTCGGCCGTAGTAGAGATGCATAGGAAACAGTTAACGCAGGAGCTTGAACGAACTGCATTTCATCTGAGTATTCTCCTTCCGAGTCGTCCGACGATTCTTCATTAGTTGTTGAAGGGAGCGGTTCAGAAGTTCCCAATTTTGCTTTCAATTTAATAAGCTTATTCTCAACAGTGTAACGACTATCTTGTACTACAACCCTGTTGGCTGTGGTGTTTAGCATACCAAAGAGATTGTCCAACGTTGGAATTTCCTTAGGTGTCGATGTGGGAGGTGAGAATTCAATAAGTTGATCCTTCTTTTGCAACTCCAAGAGTTTCTTGCTAATTTTCTTATGTTTCCTGGTAACAAGTTTCTTGGTACAATCCTTCCTCTGGGGGAAAATAATGATAGGCACCGATATACCTTTTTTTACAGAGAAAACTTGGAACTGCTTTGGGAAATAATGTGGGTGTGAGATGGGGCCTTTTGAGATGTCAGATAAAAAGAGAACGTTTGTATGTTTAATAAACTCAGAAGTTGTGCCATCAGTCTCAACGATTGACATCCTCAATGGTTCACGTCTACCATCAGACTGTACTTCCCCTCCGCACAAGTGCCACCCTCCTGGGACTTCCTGTAGCGGAAATGCAACATTCATGTTAAGAACATGCTGCATTTTCTTCTTGAAGCTGTCATCTGGAACCTTTGATGGATGTGGTGTCTCAGGAACATTCTTTTTCACCTTTTCTTCCGATGCCTTTTGGTCTGGATTATCTAACCTGACATCTTGCTGCAACTGATTTGGCTGCATCTGCTCTGACCCTGGAACTAGAAGACATCTTAGGATCGTGGAAGACTGATATCCTTTGCTATGTCCAGACACATCGTCATCAACGTCTTCACTTGGGTGATAAGTATAATCATTGTCATCATCATCACCAAATTCATCTTCACAACTGTCGCCTGCAATTGTTGACCAGTCAATTTTTTTATTTCTTGGACGAAGATTCTTTCTTTGGCTCTCGCAGGATATATTTATTTCTTTGGTACTACTGGAATTTGGAGACTTTAATTTAAACGTAGTAAACAAACTGCCAATATTTCCCCTCGACTTCACTCCAGTTGGTTGTGGTCGAATATTTTGACTTTTGTTCGACACCTTTTGTTTTTTGGGGTTATCAGATACTTCTGAAATTCCATCCTTTGAAACAATCCTTTTCCTTGAAGCAGAAACAAAATCATGCTTGATAGATATTTCTGATATGTCATGTTTGGAAGGTAGGGTCTTCTCAAAGTATTCTGAAGAATCCACCTCTATTAGTGCCACATTACTTTCTGATTTGTCCTCATCACAAACTTTCCATTTGTAAATAGTGCAATTCAAATAGTTATCCCTTGTGTGAAAGTAATCAGACGTAGATTTAAATAAAAGTTCTACATTATAGTTTGCGGTTTTAGCTTTAACTGTACAGTTTGACAGACCGTCATCAATGGATTCTCCCGTTGGCCCGTACACTGCAGCGAAATTTCGATCTTTATTTTCAGTCTTCGTGACGATAAGATGTTCCAATAAGTCATAAGGAAGCGATACTTTAAAATCCTGGACCACCATTATTGAGTCAACAACATGATATGAATCAAATACGAACTCTTAATCACTATTTTAAACCAAACAAACATCGTACTGCCAGCCTCCAACAATTATTCAGGAAAAGGTAACTCTAAATTACAATCTGCTAAAGTATTTTCGCCCCTGTTAATTTCATAGTTATCAAAAAGAAATATTCCATTATTTAGCATTGGATTATTTACAATTATTTATAGGCATCTTTCAAGTAAAGTCCAACTGTTATGTGGATTATTTCCTAATATTCAAGAAATCGACACGGAGTAATGAAATCTGCCGCTTGGAGTCATCGGGGCTTTCTATTTGGGAGCAGTCATTGCAGCTTTATATGAAAAGGATTTTATAGCTCTAACACTTCAAGCTATAGTTAGTAAAAAGCACAAAAAAAGGTACGTGCAATGTGATACGCATTATGGAAATTCATTACACCGAATACTACATCTCTCTCTCTCTCTCTCTCTCTCTCTCTCACACACAGCCACATACACGCACGTGCACACATACGCACGCACGCGCACACATGTACACACACACACACACACACACACACACACACACATAAACACATACACACACATTAAAAAAACAAAAGTTTAAATATAATTTGGACCCGTACATAATTAGACGTAAGAACAACGACTAGTTTAGATACCAATTAAATGCATCTCAGAAACGATCGACATTTTAAATTTGGCTTAGGTCATAGCTATTCGATTCCCAGGTTTACGGATCCGCAAACAAATAGAGATTATTAACCGAGTGTCTTTAGATATCGTGTATATCCTCCACTTAGGGATACTCTTTGTATCAGACGAGCTTCAGCGAACTCTTGTAGCCCTGCGTTGAGCGAGAGGATAGAACAGTTCGAATGTATTTTGTAACTGTTCTAGTATTTTGTTTATTTAAGTGCCGCACAGACATGACATAAATACAGATTATGAACTATAATCCTGTTCATTTAAATAGAGCCCGTGTTTTTTTTTCAATCCATAAATTACATGGGTGTCAGAGCCGAGTTTGCTTTATGTTTTAGTGAAAACGGACCAAATCCCATCATGCACCAACATGTGCACGTGAGGTTTTGACCAGACTGAGAGTGAGAACGGCAATTATGTCGAACTTCTTGGTTCTTTGCTTCAGTTGTTTTTCTCCATACTGCAAACTCTGTCATGAATCCGATTCCACCGCTAAAATGCAATAATGGTATGGATTCATTGTAAATCGAGAAGGTCTGTACGCACACCTGCAGGCTGGCGCGCCTGACTTGGACACTAATGAATCCAATAAAGCCATAAGTAAGCAGTGCATGTGTCTCGGGTGGCATATTTGTTCGACTTCATTGCTAATACTGGCTGGAGGGCTAGTTGACATAGCTGAATGACTACTTGACATGAAATAGTATTACAGTAAACTACGGTCCACGTATTTATTGTTCAAAGATTAATTTTGGATAATCGATGTTTAATGGCCATACTTGATATAAGTCGACGTGTATGATAGCTTACGCTATTTATCAGCTGGGAAGTCAACCCGAGGAGGACATGCAGTATTTCTTTCTCGTTTCCAGATGAGTCTCTGAGAGAGCAAGACAGCTGTTCACGATGGGAATTACAGGTAAGAAGAGACAGCCATTGTCCATACGTAGACTCGGTGACCTCTCCTTCATACGGTACCTCTCTGTTGTTGATTTGGGGTTTAAAGCCACTTTCAAGATTTTTTCACTCACATCATGGCTTGCATGCATATGTACTGCTTGT